>SEYY01011964.1:0-2500 GCA_009176605.1 Armadillidium nasatum | reverse complement strand
TGGTTTTGAGTTGAGAGAGAATCTTTGTGTTTTCGTGAATTTGTGTGTTTATTTGAGTAATGGTTGTTTCAGAATTGAATCCTGATTCTACTATTAAATCTACTTTTCTTGAAATGGTTGAAAGATCTTTGGAGGTTGCAGTGCCAAAAAGTGATTTTAATATGTCTCCACCAAGATTGAATAAACCTCTTTTGTTTCGGAGGTTGGTGTGGTTTGTCTTAATGTGTGTCAATATCCATGGGTTTTCCAGCAAATGTTCTAGTTTGATAGATTTATCTTGAAGATGATTTTTTATGTATTTTATTTGTGTTGGTGTTTGTTGAGTCGAGTTCAATTGGGTTTTAGAAAATCTAGCTGTGTATCGTGTTTGTTAGTAAGGTATGTGGGATTTTAGTAATTATCTGATGTTATCATATGAATTTCTTATCTCTAAATATAAGGAGTCTGGACACTGCATGTTCAACTGTATTTCGAGAAATCTTTGAGTGAATAATGTTTTCCCTATATTCTGGGAGATGAATCCCGGAAATAATTCTGATTTATCACTCTTCAGTTGTGTATTTGTTACCGTTGTCCATAAAAGAAGGAGACTGAATTGGACTATAATGAATTTCATGTTTCTGTAACGAGAAAGAAGGACCGTGTAAGGTTATATCTTATTTGAGAGGAAAATTGTTTGAGAGTATTTATAATTGTTAATTAGGCAAGTGGTAATATAAATAAGTGTTGTGATTATTTGTTTGACATTTATTTATGTTTATTCTTCATATTGGTATATGAAGTGTTCCCCCCCTGTGAGGAAATTTGTTTGGTGATAATTCTTTTGGGTAGATTGGGGATGGGAGGGTTTGAGTTTTTGGTGGAAGAGGAGGAGGTGGTGCAGAAGATGGAGGTGGAGGTCTGGCAGGGGGTCTGGGTGGAGGGAATGGGGGTTCGCCAGTACCTCGAGGCATATTTTGTTTAGGGGGTAAAACCCAAGTTTTGCTACCCAATGTGATGGTTTCAGGAAGAAGTGTTCTGTGATTGTGGGGAGGATGCAGTGGAAGAAGGAAGTGAGCTTTTCTGTGGGCCTTGTGTTGGGTGTTGAAGTTGGTGCTGTTTCATCTGACTGCGTAAAGTCATGGGAAAAGATTGAGGTATGTGTTGGTAAGTGATTGGTGGTTTGTAACTGGGATCAAGGTGTTTGTAATCAGGTGGTGCGGGTGGAGATATATCTTGGTTGGATAAGGAAGGAACATCAGGTGCTATATTCTGGGGAGGAGGGGTAGAATGGGATGTGGTTGTTTTAGGTGGTGGGGACAAAAGACGTGGTGGTGAAGGGAATATATCCAAGGTAGGTGAAGGGGTGGGTAAATGAGAATGAGATGTTTGTTGAGGTAGGGTGGGTGGAAAAAGGGTTGTTCGAGGGGGAGTTTTAGAATGTGGAGTGTGAGTAGGAGAAGTGGGTATTGTGGAATGACTCGGGTTGTTGCGGTGGGTTATGAGGAGGTTGTGTTGGTTGAGTAGGTGATGTGTGCTGAGAAGGGCGAATAGAGAAAGGGTGTGGGAGTAGGATAACCCTTGGTGGAGGATTGGTGTGTGAAGAGGTGTGAGGGAGGGGCTGAGGTTTTGGTTGATTTGTAGTAGATGGTAGTGGAAGTATAGTGGGAGGGGGATTGGGAGCTATTTTGACGTTGTCTGTGTGTACAATAAATTCTTTGGAAGTGTCTAAACATTGGAGTAAGAGTTTGTTAAAAGGAATGTGACGTTTTACAAGAAAGGGACCTGTCCATTTTGGGAATAACTTTGGGGATTGATGAGGTTTCTTAGTGTCCAGTATATAAACATAGTTACCAATGTGTATGTCTTTTATTAGAGCTTGTTTGTGTTGTGTAGCTATTTGTTTTTGTGTGGAATCTAACAGGTGTTGTCGAGCTATATCTCTGATTGCAGTTGCTCTTTCAGCTAATTCATCAATGTAGTCGTTGGTGGTAGGAGGGTTGGTGGAGTCTGTGTTGGTGAAAGGTGATTTGTAATTAGGTAAATGCCAAGGTAGTCTTTTATTATAATGATGTAAGAGGAAATGTGGGGTTGTGGCAATGGAAGAGTTGAAGGTGGTGTTTATAGAAATTTGGGCGAAGGGTAAATATTTGCTCCAATCGTTGTGGTTGGTGTTAACAAAATGTCGAAGAAAGTTAGCTACTTTCAAATTTTCACGCTCTACCAGGGAGTTGCTTTGTGGGTGTCTGACAACAATGTTAAGTGCTTTTATTCTCCATTGAGAACATATATCTTTAAAGAATTGAGATCTGAATTCTGGAGCCAAGTCTGACAACAGGACTTCTGGTGTGCTGTGTCTAGTAATTACTCGTTCGAGGAGAGCTTGTGCAATGTCTTTAGAAGTGTGTTGTTTAAGCGGAACTAATTCTACGTATCTTGTAAGTTGGTCTTTAAAAATGAGAATGTATTTAGATTGTGTTATGTGGCAAAGTGGGAGTGGTCCTAAGATATCACAGTGAAC
>SEYY01011962.1:0-20000 GCA_009176605.1 Armadillidium nasatum | reverse complement strand
ATATATATATATATATGCGAATTGTAGATCAAGAGTGAGGGTGAAGAGAGAACTATCGGATTGGTTTAGCATAGGAGTTTGATTGAGACAGGGGTTTGTAATATCTCCATGTTATTTAATCTATTGATGAATGGTTTACTTAGAAAAATGGAGAGAGAAGGGAAGAGTTTTACGTTGAGAAATATGGAGGGTGAATGTGAAGTGAATGTTTTACTTTTTGCAGATGATGCGGCATGTGTTGGTGGCAGAATCTGGAGAAAAGATGAGAATACTTGTGAGAGAGTTTGAAGGGAAATGTGCAAACACGAGATTGAAATTCAATCCAGCGAAGAATAAAGTTATGAGGATTGGAGGTGGGGATGAGGAAATGTGGAGGGAGGAATTGGTTTGTAGAAAGTGTGAGAATGGAAACTTGAGGAGGTGAATGAATTCAAATATCTAGTAATGTTTGGTGGAAGGTAAGGGTGGGACGGAAAAAGGAATAAAGAACAGAGTGGTAGAAAGAATGAAAGTATTGGGGGCCTAAGAGAAGTATGGAAGAAAGGAAAAATTTTCGAAAGAAATAAAGATAAGAATGTTTGAATATATGTGTTTCACCTTCTGTATTGTATGTGTGTGAAACATAGACGATAAGTGCTCGGTCGAGAAAAAGTTTCAATGTCTTTGAGATGAAAGATTTGAGAGCGATATATAAATTGAGAAGGATTGATAGATTAGAAATGAAAGAATAAGGGAGATGTGTAAATGGAAGAAGGGTGTAATTGATAGAGAGGAGGAGGATGTGCTAAAATGGTTTGAACATATGTGAAGAATGAAAGAGAACAGAATGGTTGGCAAGGTACGTAGATCCGATGTAGATAGGGGAAGGGTAGGGGGAGGGGAAGGCCGAAGTGGAGATGGATGGATGGAGTGAGGGTGATTTTGATGGAAGGAATTTGAGTTTAGACGACTGTAGAAGATTTGTGGAGACAGAGATGGAGGGAGGTGGTGAAAGCGTTGAAAGGTAAGAATAGTTATGCTTGTAAGGGAATTGTGGCGGGCACCACCTCACGAAAGTGGGAAAGGTGATAGTGAAATATATATATATATATATATATATATATATATATATATATATATATATATATATATATATATATATATATATATATATATATATATATATATATATATATATATATATATATATATAATTAACATCCGCATCCGCATCAAAATTCATACGCATCCGCATCCTCATCAAAATTAACATCAGCATCCGCATCATTCGCATCCGCATCCGAACTTTTCGAAAATTCAAATGCATCCGCATCCGCACTTTCGAAAATTCAACATCACTGCATCCGCATCCGCACTTCTCGAAAATTCAACATGCATCCGCATGCGGATGCGCAATTTCTCCAAAATTCATGCATCCGCATCCGCATCCGCAAATTGGAAAATATGACATATCGATCCATCACATATATATAATATATATATATATATTTATATATATATCAATATATATATATATATATATATATATATATATTAATATTATATATATTTCTATATCCATATTATATTATATATATATATTATATATATTCTATGAGTGCTCAATGCGATTCTGAGCTATGGAGCCGCTCAATATTATATATATATATATATATATATATATATATATATTATATATATATGCGGATGCGGATATATATGCGGATGCGGATGCGGATGCGGATATGCGGATATGATGCGGATATAGTATGCGGATATATATATATATATATATATATATATATATATATATATATATATATATATATATATATATATATATATATATATATATATATATATATATATATATATATATATATATATATATATATATATATATATATATATATATATATATATATATATATATATATATATATATATATATATATATATATATATATATATATATATATATATATATATATATATATATATATATATATATATATATATATATATATATATATATATATATATATATATATATATATATATATATATATATATATATATATATATATATATATATATATATATATATATATATATATATATATATATATATATATATATATATATATATATATACATCAATTAAAAAAAGCCATACCAAAAAGCATAACCCTATATTACCTTCTAACAATATCATCTTAAAAAAAGTCTTCAAACCCCCAAAAGCTCCTAACCCTAACCCTCCTTGTATCTATAACATCCCTTGTTCTGGTTGCAATTTAAACTACATAGGTGAAACCATAAACCTATAAAAGAAGACAATACCAACACAAACACGACTTAAATATAGATAACCTAAATTCTGCCCTTACCCAACACAGACAAAATAACAACCATCTCATAAACCTTAACAATAGCGGCATCATCAAAAAACATAAATAATTACAACAAAAGAAAAATAGCTGAACTCTTCTGCATAAACAGAGCACAGGCGACTATAAAATAGATCATTTACAAAACGCTATGATGCTCCGTTCTCCTTCTACAAATCTTTATACAACAACCAACCATAGCATCAGACGACATGAGGCTTCTATAACAAGATAGTCAAATCATTTCAACTTGAAAGAGGCTCCAAAAAGGAGCGAAAGCTTGTTGCATCAATCATTTTTTATGGTATATTTAAATAAAGTGTAATCTCTCATCTTGCATTGGTTAACCTAGGGTTTAATAAACAAATAATATATACAAAGTGAGTGATCATAATATATAATTATAATATATATAATATATATATATATATATATATATATATATATATATATATATATATATATATATATATATATATATATATATATATATATATATATATATATATATATATATATATATATATATATATATATATATATATATATATATATATATATATAATTTTTAAAATATAAATTTGTTAGCATAACAATATTTTACAAACTAATAAAGAAATGAGCACACGCCTTTTTAGTGTTAAGCTCAGAGAGAGCGGAAATGAGTCTTTAGAAGAAATTACAATAATAAGCATAAAGAAATTGGAAAGGGTTGAAGGAGGAGGAATAGCTCCCGAATCGTCTAAGGTAGAGTTAGTGGCAAAAGTTTGAGAGACGAGTTCAGCTTTTGTAGAAGATAAAACGCCAGTTGTGCCGTCAGAAGAAACTAGAGAAGAGAAAGAGGAAGAAGCAAAGTTAGAGTTGACATTTTTAACAAAATGCCAGAAAGGGCAAGAGGAAGAGGAACCAGAGATTTTTGCAATTACGACGGAGAAAAGAGTTTTTGATTTCAGTAAGAATAAATTTTACATGAATCCGGAATGAAATATAAGTTGATTGAGTTTCTGGAATTTGAAGACGAGGGTAATCCCTGAAGTTAGAGTTAAGACAAGGTTTATTAGGTTTAGTACAAGGGAAAGAATATGGAATGTACGCCTCCATGTCAGAGAGAATCACCTCTCTTGTGCCTTCTTCACACTCCGGACTCACTCCTCCCACTTAAACAGTAATCATTTCATGGGAAATCAGAAAAGTACAATCGAAAGTCAAACCAGTTTGCAGCACCGAAATGCCAGAAACATCTCCTCATCGAAGGAGGCGGTCGTTCTTGCGGAAGACTTGAAGAGATAGGACAAGAAATGGAGATTAAAAGGCGATCGGATGAACCCAGAGGAGGAAAGAGTTTAACAGCATAAGGAGAAGGATAGAAGCTTTAAGAAAATAACAAGCATGTTGGATTCATTACCAAGACGGCCAGGGATACGGGTAGGGAGTTGCACCTGACTGCTCAAGGTTGCTCTAGATAGAAAATTTTTTGGCGAGTTCACCAGCTGGTTAATGAGAACTAGATGAAAGCCATTGGCAGTGGTGAACATTGAAATCACCTAAAATGATGATTTCGGAAAAAGAAGAAGAAAAAATTTGCTCTAAAAATTTTTTTATGGTCATTATAGTTAAGAGATAAATAGACAGAACAGATAAATTTAGTAGTTGAGTTGCAAGAGAGCTAAAGCCATAAAGAAGACTCCAAATTAGAGACACGAGAGAAAGTAACATCGTTACGTATATATGCGCAACATCCGGTCTTTTGCTGAAAATTGAGAATAGAGACAGTAGGAGGAAAGCTAAGTTTCAGTTAAGAACAAAATTTGAGATTTAGTAGAGAGAAGGTGTTCGACAAAGTGGAAATTAGAAAAAAGACCGCGAATGTTATAGAAATTGATGGGAAAAGAAGATCATGCAACGGGGCAAGCAGGACATACGTTCTTGGGGGCACCATCCCTATCATCAGAGGCCACCAACTCCCAAGTGATATTTTATTTATTTCACTATCTCCTTTCCCACTTTAGTGGAGTGATATATATATATATATATATATATATATATATATATATATATATATATATATATATATATATATATATATATATATATATATATATATATATATATATATATATATATATATACATATACATATAATTACGGGATCCACTATATAAAAGGATAAAATAAAGAATTAAAATAGAAATAAATAGAAATAGGCTAAAACATTGCCAAAACGTTTCGAAGTTATTAAACTTCCTTATTCGAATGCCTCTAGAAAGTAAATGATAATAAAAAGGCTGCAAGTCATTGAACTAAAGAACAAATAGGCAAGGGCAAAAATTCATAAAAAACGAGCAAAAACACATATATCGCGAGCAAAGCCTGTCAACGCTGTCTAAATAAATTCTTTAAAAAAGCAAATGTAAAATTGTCAAACTCAAAAAATCCCGTAGATAAATTAAAATTATCTTTATATTTTATAAAAAAAAAATACTACCAATCTGTTGATATTCTTCGATTTAGTCAAAAATATAAAAGAGGCCCTATTCCAAGCTATGGAGTGATGCTCCGTAACATGGTTAAATAAAGAATTGCTAAAATTGAGGGATGGGTTCATGTTTTCGCTCGTACGGTTAGTAATCAGTTGTCTACAATACCCTTTATTGGAAGGCATGTTTACATTACAATGTATGTTAAAACAGTCTGCCCTGCGCCTCATTACATGCTGCTACCGTCGCATCAACGACCTTCCAACTCTCTCGAGCATGGCTGGATTCTGGGTGATGTGGTTAAACGCATTATTGATACGGGCAATCAGATTTGATCAAGAGGTAATCGGAGTTTCATGCACCATAATTTTGACAAGCCATATAAATCTGTTGATTTTCTTCGATTTAGTCAAAAATATAAAAGAGGCTCTATTCCAAGCTATGGAGTGATGCTCCGTAACATGGTTAAATAAAGAATTTGCTAAAATTGAGGGATGGGTCCATGTTTTCGCTCGTACGGTTAGTAAACAGTTGTCAGGTGAACGCAACTGCTGTTAAAATAACCGTCACGGGTAAAGTAGGCTTCATCTATGAATAGCACGTGCGTGGTGAAGGCGGCATTATTTGCAAAGCGATAAAAAAAACCAACGTACAAAGTTCATATGAGGTATATAATCGCCTGTCCCAGGGACGAGCCCTCTGAACGTGGTACACATGTAAGTTGTATTCCCCTAGAACTATCCATATGGACAAGGATGATTTACACTCATAGCATGCGCCACGACACGAGTGCTGGATTAAGGGACCTTGGTGAATCACTTGACCACGTCATCCTCAAACACCGGTGTCCAACACGCCTTCCATCATTTACATTCTGAGAGCGAAGGTTGCTTTTAGTCCAATCCAATGTTCCCCAACGTCGACGGTTAGTTGCGCCCTCTCCTCACTGCAGAAGTGTGCTGGGGCATAATTATGCTGGAACCAGAGTTGTCTCCGCATCTCAAGTGGTACGTTGTCCAGCAGGTCCGGAAGTACGGTCTGCTGGAACTTCAGGTACGCAGCTCCCGTTAACCTTTCTGGCAGGATTACAGGTCACAGCAAATGTCGGTCAACAATTCCATCCCAGACGTTCACAGAAAGCCTTTGCTGGTGATGATGGGTTCGCTGGTGATAATGGGTTCCTGCTGCTAAAATAACCGTCACGAGTAAAGTAGGCTTCATCTATGAATAGCACGTGCCTTGTAAAGGCGGCATTTTTTCCACAGCGATAAAAAAAAACCAACGTTCAAAGTTCATATGAGGTATATAATCGCCTGTCCCAGGGACGAGCCCTCTGAACGTGGTACACATGTAAGTTGTATTCCCCTAGAACTATCCATATGGACAAGTGATTTACACTCATAGCATGCGCCACGACACGAGTGCTGGATGACGGGACCTCGATGAATTACTTGACCACGTCATCCTCAAACACCGGTGTCCTCACAACACGCTTTCCACCGCCGACATTCTGAGAACGAAGGTTGCTCCTTTCCCATAGGCTGCGATGTATTGCAGCAAAGGTACTGTTGTTTGGATGTCTCCTGTTAGGATAACGTTGCTCGTAGATGCGACGAGCCTCTCCTCCACTTTCTCTAGCCTTACACTATCATGTCAGTCAGCTCATGTAACTCACATTCATGTTCACTGATACTCGCACAACACCACGCTGACGTACACGTATTAGGAAGCGTGTCTGTACGCACACGAAGCAGAATAACAACAAATAGGGACTATGTTACGTGGCGTGGCACGCACCTCGTCCGATGCTTAGAACTCCGAGACGACCGGTTTGTTAATATATATACTGTACCTTAACAAAAAATGTTCATCTCTGTAGGAGCGATATGAGGTCCTGTATCACCCTGTATATTATATATGAAATATTACTTTCAAACACTTCAATTGCGCCAAAATATTGTTTGTCGAAACGATTTGAAACTTGAACTATACGTCTAAATTGCAAGCTGGAGCTAAATCTGATAAGGCGTCAAAATTCATTAAATTCTTTTCTTTCCTTATTATCATTACGTTATATTAAAGAAATGGAAATTTTTAAGTATGAGATAATTTTACAATTATTGCGAATTCAAAGAGAGACGCAATTTTTAATTATTAGCATATTATTGTGAAGGCAAGATTTTGTTAGTTGTTTTATTTTATTTTTGAAAACAAGAAAACATTTTTTCTTTTTAAAAAATTTAAACATGATGTGTTAAGGCCTTTAAACAAAATGTCTTACTTTTAACCTACTTACATAACAAAACTTGTAAATATCTATTTTTATTTATGTATATGATAATTTATTTTATATATATATAGTGCCATTAAACTCATTATTATTTTCTGATAAGGCATTTCAATGATCCATAAATTAGAATCTCTCTTATTCTTGTGCTATCGATCCAAATTAACTTTAAAACATATCCCATCTAATATTACTTTCACATGTATTTGAACACTTTAAACTAAGCTTATTAAGATTATTACCAAATCCAAGGCTATAAGCATTTCTTAATCAGGCAATGGTAACAACACTTCTTGAAGTGGCTAAGCTTTTTTATATCATTTTTATCATAAAGGCTTAAAACCAACAATAATTTTACCCTATAACTCTTATCTTTGACTATATTCAAAATTTAACAGTCTGTGAATAGAATGTCCTGCATGAATGTAACTTTAAACTATTTTTATAACGTTAACTTTATGTCAAGGTTTACACAATGTTTTTTCATTCAAACATTATTTTTATCGTCATTTTATGTTTTCAAAAAATAAAATATCAAATCACTAAAATATAATTTCACTTATATAAATACACTTAATCAAATCTATTAGAAAGCAGATTACCAGAAATGCAGCACACGCATAATATCCAAAAAAGTAGGTAAATAATCATGCAAGAAAAACTATTTTCTTCTCTTGTCAATAACTTTAGCTATCACCTATTCAGCTGAAGGAAAATCTGAGCATGATGGGCTTGAGATGCAAACATGATATTGAACTCTTTTTCTTTTTCTATTTTTTTTTTTTAATATATAAGGAAAATTGAACATTTTCTGTTCAGTTCTCTAATGTTAATAATCCACTGGATAGTTATAACCCAACTAATTCACTACGACTTTGATCCTCTGTAGAGATAGTCAGACAAACACTCTGTGATCCTTTTCCTGAAGCATTTCTCCTTAAACTTTGATAAATAAATCCTTCTCCAGAACTATAGTGTCATCTCTTCATTTGACCACACTCTTCGCTTCCAGGTTAAATATATATCATTGCTACTGCAACACTTCAGGATAGCTTAAAAAGGTTGTGAATTTATTTTTCTTTAAAAACTCCGAATATGTTTCCTCTGCTATTGTTTCGTAATCTTCTCACCCCCTACTTTCACACAAAACAACACTCTCTCTTTATATATATATATATATATATATATATATATATATATATATATATATATATATATATATATATATATATATATATATATATATATATATATATATATATATATATATGTGTGTGTGTGTGTGTGTGTGTGTGTGTGTGTGTGTGTGTGTGTGTGTGTGTGTGTGTGTGTGTGTGCGTTGCATAAGAGTATGTTTGAGTGTTCGTGTGCGCGTGTATAAGTTAATCATCGACAGCTGTTTTTTTTTTTCTCCTTTATTCCAAGGATATCCAATAATAAAGGAATACTTTATAACTCATTCAATATCATTAGATAAAAAAAAAAGAAAAAAAAGTTGAAAAGGAAATGAAAAAGAAAAGATAAAAAAATTTGTTGTTCAATTGCTCTCTCTCTCTCTCTCTCTCTCTCTCTCTCTCTCTCTCTCTCTCTCTCTCTCTCTCTCTCTCTCTCTCTCTTCTATATATATATATATATATATATATATATATATATATATATATATATATATATATATATATATATATATATATATATATATATATATATATATATATATATATATATATATATATATATATATATATATATATATATATATATATATCCACTCGATCTAGGGGAAACTCGTTTTATTTCTCCTGAAACAATATAATAAAAAAATTTAAAATCTGAAATAACCTTCAGTCAAATGGCAGCTATCTTTCAGCAGAAATTATCAGTTTTCTTCCAAGAAACATTTTATTATCGGTATCGGTCGTTTTTTACCGATACTTGACTCCATCTCATATATATATATATATATATATATATATATATATATATATATATATATATATATATATATATATATATATATATATATATATATATATATATATATATATATATATATATATATATATATATATATATATATATATATATATATATATATATATATATATATATATATATATATATATATATATATATATATATATATATATATATATATATATATATATATATATATATATATATATATATATATATATATATATATATAGTCTTCTGCATTTAGGAACTTCGGAGAGTCTTGTGTGGTGGCGCTTGACATAACCAAGGCTTTTGACCGGGTATGGTCTGCGTCACTGATCTCCAAACTCCTTTCGGTTTTCTCCTTCCCTTTGCTTACTCTTGTCTAGTTTTCTCACAGATCGTTCCATTTCGGCACTTCCTCTTTTAGTCAACTATGGTGTTCTTCAGGGCTCTGTTTTATCTCCAACCTTATTCTTACTTTTCATTAACGACCTTCTCAATTGCACTTCTAACTCTGTTCACTCTTATGCTGATGACTCGACTCTACATTCCTCTACTCATTTCCAATTTTCTCCCTCTTTTGTTTCAATTTTCCGATTCTGTTCTTGAATATTTAGATGGAATTTCCCGGTGGGGTCACAACAGCCTTGTGAAATTCAACTCTTTAAAAACTCAACTTCTACATATCTTCTCAAAAACACCTCCCAACTTTCCTATCCTCTTCGATGGTTCTCCCGTCTCACCTGTATATAACATTAACATTCTTGGTCTAAACATAAACAATAAACTTCCTTGGAAACTACATATCACAATGGTTGCTAAAGCAGCCTCAAAAAGCTGGGAGTTCTGTTCAGTTGCGTAAATTTTTTTCTTCTGAGCAGTCACTCCAAATATATAAGGGTCTTATTCGCCCTTGTATGGAGTACTGTTCTCACATTTGGGGGTTACGACTCCTCCTCTCTTCTGGATAGGGTTAAGTCTAAAGCTAAAAGATTGATAAACTGTCCCCTACTTTCAGACTCTCTTGACCCCCTATCTATGCGACGTGACATTTTCGCACTATCTTTTCTATAGGTACTACAAATTCGCTCGAGCGAATTGGCTTCTCGCATTCCTCCACCGTTGCGCCGTCCTCGTTACACAAGGGGTGCCTTGCTTTCACACGAATTTTGGGTGGATGTAGGAAACCCTAGACTAGCCCGTTGTGGTGCCTCATTATTTCCAGCCACCTCTGTTCTGTCGAACTCTCTACCAATCATCTATTTTTCCTCCTGCATTTAATCTTCCACTCTTCAAGGCTTCCTTCTGTACCCACCTGAGGGGTGTGCGTTAGGTATGTGTTTGAGTGAGTTTTCTTCCTTTGTGTGTGCCCCCTCCATGAGAAGGGCTCTGCCCGTGAGTGGTGGTTATCTGTGAAAAAAAAATATCGCATATTCATAAGAAATTTTATTATGCCAAACAAAAATACTTCATGTTTTAAAACAAGAAACCTTTCATATATATATATATATATATATATATATATATATATATATATATATATATATATATATATATATATATATATATATATATATATATATATATATATATATATATATATATATATATATATATATATATATATATATATATATATATATGTTAACTAGCATTTATAGTACATTTTTAATCATTAATTGTTGGTTGGGCTATAATTTTATCAGGAGAAGAACATGGAGATTTTGATAGCATTAATAATCATCAACCGTTTCTATGAAATTTTGTTAACGGCATCCAAAACGGATAACAGACTTGGTCACTCCTCCTCCTTTGTAGTAGGAAATTTCAATGTCTCCATTTTTATTTTCAATGGAAGGACCATTAATGATAGCCCAAGGGTGACCAAAGCAAGCATAATAAACATATTGAAGAACAACTCCGATGATGAAGCTGGTCATGAAAAGAATACCAGACACAATACGGAATTCCCTATCATAATCTTCATATCCAAGATGACTCAAGCCTACGCCAAACAGAACAACATTCTCCACGAACGCCAACACTAAAAAGAATGTCTGAAATAGAAGTTGTAAATAATAATAAGAATAATAATAATATTGAATTCCTTTACAGGTGCAGCAACTGCTTATTGAAAAGCTGTGGCAATAATGGTGTGAAACTTCAGCAAAAAGGTCTGCACTAGACGTAACGAGATGATGATGATAATATATTATATAAAATTTTTAAATTAACATAAACCAGATTTCCAAAATTTTACTATTTTAAAGTTCTTAAACCAGATTTCCAAAATTTTACTATTTTAAAGTTCTTTTATTAACATACTCTAGCACTCCGTATTTAAGGATTTAATATTTATATAGTTGGAATTCAAAAGCGTTGTATCTACGTAAATTTGATAAAATCATTAAAATAATTTAACACTTCTAAACAAACCTGAATAAAAAAGGAGGAATGACGTGCTGACACATAATTTCTTTCTTCTTGAGGACCTTGAATTCGAAAGTAGACAAAAGTAGAAGTAAAGGTGCCAATTATGATATTAATATAAGGTCCAATATACGGGCATGCAAACAGAAAACATCTTGGTTCCTGGGTGTTTTTTTCAAGCATTAGTTTTGCAATAAAAACAATCAAGTAGTGCATTCCAAGGACAAAGAAAATTCTCCAAGTGTAAGCCAATGTAAAGACTGTACAGGCGATTGCTCTAGATATTACCTGAAACAAATATATAATTTAATTAATTAATAATATAAAATAAATAACTAAATGCAACAAAAATGTTTACAAAGCAAAATCACAAACCAAATGTTCGTTAATTAAGATAGACAAATCATTTCAAAAATAAAATGAATGAGGAGACACACCTGAAAAAATATGGCGAACATCAGAGGTAAGGACCCCAGAATTCTTACTCCTCCTAATTTTGAAAATCTGTGATAAGCTGTGAAAGACCATGTCAATGAAACCAGAGAAATTAAAATTGAAGGAATTTGCTTCAACAAGCGTGTTTCTGAGTCAATTGTTGGAGATGATGATAAGATGGATGCCAAAGTAATTTCACCAAAATGAAGCTGAAACAACATGTACCCAATAAATTACAAAACTTGGGTTATTAAAATAAAACACAAATGAAAATTATAATTCTACCTGCTTCAGATCATTGTATTGTGTTCCTAAAATGTACAGCTGTAAAACTAACTGAAAGGTTGATTCTAAAGACACTTGAATTACATTATTGATGGCTACCCTCATTTCAGAAACTTGTTTTATGTTGTAATACTCTTTTAATCGGTCTCCAGAAGGTTGAATAACAGATGTATCCTCATCAAGATGCTGCTTAAGAACATGAATTATTTATATAAAAAAAAAAACTAAACTAAACATATTTCAAAAAACCCTAAAAAACAAGCTTACATTAACTGAGATCTTAGATGATTTGATCATATAGTGGATTTGTGCGTAAGTGTTTTCCATAAAGCTTACAATTGGACCAATGGGTGTTGCAAACAGGAAAAAATACACCATTCGTCGCAGAATTCTAGGCATCTTATTGAATCCTGGTAAAATATCTTGTTGAGTAAAGTGAATATAAATATTCCAAATTCCAAGACTTATCATAGGACACACCAGAAAGAATACGGTCAAAGTGAAATTGATCTTGCTTTGAAATTCCGTGACATTTCTGAACATTAATTCAAAGGGCTGAAATATCAGTAAAAAAGATCAATTAAATGAATCCATAAAAAATCAGATTAACTTCAATAAATTAATAAAAATAATTTCAATTCGAACCTTTTTCTTGCTTACTTAAAAATAGTAAAATATTTTTTTATTACTTACAATCATTAGCAATATAAGGAAAACCTTGCGTATCATATATATATATATATATATATATATATATATATATATATATATATATATATATATATATATATATATATATATATATATATATATATATATATATATATATATATATATATATATATATATATATATATATATATATATATATATATATATATATATATATATATATATATATATATATATATATATATATATATATATATATATATATATATATATATATATATATATATATATATATATATATATATATATATATATATATATATATATATATATATATATATATATATATATATATATATATATATATATATATATATATATATATAGTATATATATATATATATATATATATATATATATATATATATATATATATATATATATATATATATATATATATATATATATATATATATATATATATATATATATATATATATATATATATATATATATATATATATATATATATATATATATATATATATATATATATATATATATATATATATATATATATATATATATATATATATATATATATATATATATATATATATATATATATATATATATATATATATATATATATATATATATATATGGCAAAACTCACAGCTGCCCCGGAGATGCTACGAGGGGCGGCATCCAAAGAATGCCCCTCAACCTCCATCCCTCACCCCATCATCACTTGGGAGTTGGCGGCCTCCGATGATGGAGATGGTGCCGCCATGACCCGGCGTCCTGCTTGCCCCGGTGCACGGTCTTCTTTTTTCATTAATTTCTGCAACATTCGCGGTCTTTTTTCTAATTTCCTCTTTGTCGAACACCATCTCTCTTCTTCTAAACCTCATCTCTTGTTTCTAACCGAAACTCATGTGCTTGACTGTGCTGACAGCAAACCTTATTCTGTTACCTTCTACTGTCTCTATCCTCAATTATCAGCCAAAGGTGGTTGATGCGCATATGTGCGCAACGATGTTATTTGCTCTCGTGTCTCTAATTTAGAGTCTCCTGAATTCTCTACTTTATGGCTAAAGCTCTCTCTCAATTCTACTACTAAATTTATTTGTTCTGTTTATTTCTCTCCTAATTCTACTGACTATCCAAAATTCTTCGACTATCTAAACTCCAAAATAAAGCACATTCTGTCTTCTTCTCCTTTCTCCGAAATCATCTTTTTAGGCGATTTCAATGTTCACCACCGCCAATGGCTTTCATCTAGTTCTCATGATCCAGCCGGTGAACTCGCCTTCAACTTTTCTGTCCAGAACATCTTTGAGCAGTTGGTGCAACACCCTGACCGTCTTGGTGATGAACCCAACATACTTGATCTTTTATTTACTTCTTATCCTTATCCTTATACTATTAAACTCTTCCCTCATCTGGGTTCATCCGATCACCTTCTTATCTATGTATCTTGTTCTGTCTCTTCAAGTCTTCCGCAAGAACGGCTCCCACCTTCGGCGAAGAGACGTTTCTGGCACTTCATTGCTGCTAACTGGTATAACTTTCGGTCGTACTTCTGATTTCCCATGGAATGATTATTGCTTTCGTGGGAGGGGTACCTCGAAGTGTGCTGAGAGTATAACCGAGGTGATTCTCTCTGGAATGGAGGCGTACATTCCATATTCTTTCCCTTCTACTAAACCTAAAAAACCTTGTTTTAACTCTACTTGTTCTCGCGCTATCCGCTGCAGAGATGCTGCCTTCAGAGTTTACCGTCGTCTTCAAACTCCTGAAACTCATTCAATTAATATTTCATCCCGGAATCGTGCAAAATCTATTCTTCGAGAAACCAAAAACTCTTTTCTCCGCAGCAAATGCAATAATCTTTCTGGCTCTTCTTCCTCTCGCCCTTTCTGGCATTTCGCAAAAAATGTCAACTCTAAATTTGCTTCTTCCTCTTTCCCTCCTCTAGTCTCTTCTGATGGCACAACTGCCATTTTACCTTCTACTAAAGCTGAACTCTTAGCTCAAACTTTTGCCTCTAACTCTACATTAGACGATTCCGGAGCTATTTCTCCTCCTTCAACCCCCTCCAACTCATTTATACCTAACATCGTAATTTCTTCTAAAGATGTCATTTCTGCTCTCTCTGAGCTTAACACTAAGAAGGCGTATGGTCCTAATGATATTCCTCTTGCGGTTCTCAAAACTTGTGCTTCCGAGCTTGCACACTGCCTCGGTAAACTATTTCGTCTTTGCCTTTCTACTTCGACCTTCCCTTCTTGCTGGAAATGTGCGCTCATTCAACCTGTGCCGAAGAAGGGGGACCCCTCTCAACCCTCTAACTATCGTCCCATTTCTTTAACCTCCGTTCTTTCTAAAGTTTTCGAATCTATCCTTAACAGGAAGATTTGGAAACATCTCAATTCTTCTAATCATATCTCTGATCGCTAGTATGGCTTTCATAAAGAACGTTCCACTGGTAATCTTCTTTCCTTACTTTCTGACTCTTGGTTCTCCGCTCTTCGAGGTTTCGGTGAATCTTTCGCTGTGGCGCTAGACATATCGAAAGCTTTCGATAGAGTCTGGCACAAAGCTTTGATTTCCAAACTTCCCTCTTTCGGAATCTATCCTTCTCTCTGAGTCCTTCTCTCTAATTTCTTTTCTGGTCGTTCTATAGCAGCTGTTGTAGACGGCCACCGTTCTTCCTATAAATCTATAAATAGTGGTGTTCCTCAAGGATCTATCCTATCACCAACTCTTTTTCTAATTTTCATCAATGACCTTCTCTCTATTACTTCGTCTCTTATACACTCATATGCCGATGACTCCACCCTTCATTACTCCTTTCAATTTGAAAGACGTCCCTCCCAACAGCAGTTGATAGATTCAAGAAAGATGGCCTTGGAGCAACTGATCTCTGATCTTTCTCGTATTTTAAATTGGGGCAGAGAAAACATGATAATTTTCAATGCCTCAAAAACTCAATTCCTCCATCTTTCTACTCGACACAATCTTCTACACAACTATGAAATCTTCTTCGAAAACACACAACTCAAACCTTCATCTCTCCTTAATATTCTTGGTGTTTCTTTTTCTCGTGATCTTTTTTGGAAAGATTACATTATTTCTCTCTCTAAAGAAGCTTCTAAGAGGTTGGGTGTTCTGAGGTGCCTTCGTGGTTTTTTTACGCCACCCCAGTTGCTTGCTCTGTATAGGGGTGTTGTTCTCCCCTATATAGAGTACGCCTCTCACATCTCGGGTGGTTCCTCACATACAGCTATTCTTGAAAAGGTGGAGTCTAGGGCTTTTCGTCTCATCGATTCTCCTGCTCTTTCTAACTCTCTCAAGTCTCTTTCTTCCCGTCGAATTGTTCAATCATTTTCTCTATACTATCGCTAATGCAACTTACATTGCTCTTCTGATCTCTCACGTCGCATACCTCCTCCATTGAGAAGGGCTCGTGCGACATGCCTTTCTACACAGTCTCTTCCTTTCTCTGTCCAATTATCCGACCCCAGACTTAACCGCTATGCTCACTCTTACATGTATTCTATTGGTAAAGTCTAGAACACACTCCCTTTATCTGTTTTCCCAACTTCCTTTGACTAGCACACTTTTAAACGTCGTGTATCGGTAGAGTCACCCATTAGCGATCAGATCCCGAATTTTTCCCAACTCTGGTGGAACTTAGTAGGCCTCTGGCCTTTACCCACCAGAGGAGACATATATATATATATATATATATATATATATATATATATATATATATATATATATATATATATATATATATATATATATATATATATATATATATATATATCAGAGGTGGGGAAGCAAATTTTAAACTTTAGAGCGCAAACCCAAAAGCGCAAATTGGAAAAACTTAGTGCGCAAGCGCAAAAGTGCACATTAAAAAACAAAAAATAGTTCGCAAACGCAAAAGCGCACATGTCCGCATATAAAATTTTTTTTTTTTTAAAGCACAAGTTTAGGAGTGCAAAAAAAAAAAAAAAAAAAAAAAAAAAATAGAGCGCAAGTATGTAAAGATGAATTATTTTTAAATTTTATTTGAAAGATGCAAATATATAACAAAAAATAAGAAAGATTTTAATCTTATTTATTCAATTATCTATGATCTCTTCCTCCTCGTAGCTCTCCTCTTGCATTCTGAAAAGGGTCATATTCCCTTTCATAAAGATAAATTTTTCAAAATTGCTGGATGCCATGGCTGCCCTCTTTGGTCTTAGAATGTCAGAGCCTTGACTAAACAACCTCTCCACGGCCGCTGAGCTGGCTAATGGGGTATTATACTTAATAAACAAGTCCACCAAGACCTCCTTGGTATTCACACGGAAACAGGTTCCTAGTGAGAGGGGTACTGTGGTGAACATTTACTGCAGCCCAGCTATCCAAGGTTTGTCCCAACTTCTCCTCCAGAGGTGTCTGCTGGATATATGGGGCCTTCAGTTTCTGAAATATTTAGAAATGGTATCAAGAACTCAAATCATTTTTAAGTTTCATTTCAACATTATGTGATTATATATATATATATATATATATATATATATATATATATATATATATATATATATATATATATATATATATATATATATATATATATATATATATATATATATATATATATATATATATATATATATATATATATATATATATATATATATATATATATATATATATATATATATATATATATAGCGCTTTCCGGGGGTGCCAGATTTAGCTACTTTTCGAAAAATCTGGCAACCTAAGCCAAACGGGATTTTGATTTCCAATGCAAATCACCCCGCTCAAATTGACCTCCCGCTCTTTCCTGACACCATTTTTGAGGGTTTAATCCATTGAATTGGCCTCAAGTCTGACATTTAAAATATAATGTAAATTATATATATTGCTTTACCAAATTCTTAATTGTACTTTAACCGCCTTTTTTATTTTATATTCGCGCCTAAAACTAATTTTCCCGGGAAACTCGAAGGCAAATCCATTTTAAAAAACTATTATAAAATGTAAAACATATTTCTTTTATGTTATATTATATTATATTTGCAATAAAAAAATGTTAATGTTAAAAATTTCGATTTTAATGTATTTTCGTATATAACATTTAAAGATATTGTAAAACAATGTTTGCTAGTTTAATTAATTAAATAAATAAAATTTTGTATATTATTTCAATATGAATTTATAAAACTTTTATAATAATAATAAGGTTGTGAGCGATTTTTGTTAAAAATAATGAAAGAAGAAAAAAAGAAAAAGAAAGAAAGAAAGAAAAGAAGAATAAAAGTGAAAAACAAATAATTTGTTAATTGATCCTTTACATTTTAGAGAAAATTTCAAAAGGTCATTAGCAAATATTGTTACATTCACCTTATCCAAGAAGCCGAAAAAGAAGCTGCACTGTCCAGACGAAGACGTCCAAAGCAGAGGCAAGAAGAAGCTACCACTACAGCAGCAGAAGAAGACGTCCCAGTAGAAGAAGAAGTTCCAACGCCTCTGCTCCGAAAAGATACCCAGTTTGGCAGATCATTTGCCCTCGACTGTGGTTCGTCCTTTAAAGTAGCCTTCCATCTGATGCTACAGACGGTCCGCAATCTTAAAGAAAAGTGGTGGATACCACACGACTACCAGTCGGCATTCCACAAGGGAACATTGAAAACACCCAGACTCCTGATCTATCCCCCTTCGAGCTACAAAAAGTAGTAACCTCCTGCACCACATATTTCGTGACATAAATAGGTTACTATATAATATATATATATATATATATATATATATATATATATATATATATATATATATATATATATATATATATATATATATATATATATATATATATATATATATATATATATATATATATATATATATATATATATATATATATATATATATATATATATATATATATATATATATATATATATATATATATATATATATATATATATATATATATATATATATATATATATATATATATATATATATATATATATATATATATATATATATATATATATATATATATATATATATATATATATATATATATATATATATATATATATATATATATATATATATATATGTATATACATCAGGGTTGCATGGTTTTAACCAGATTGTTTAAACCAATTGGTTTTTTTTGGTTTAAACCAACTGAAAAAAACCATGTTTTTTTTGGTTTAAACCAATTTTTTATTTTTTATTAATGAATTTATATACAAGCTATATAAATACGATTATATATATATATATATATATATATATATATATATATATATATATATATATATATATATATTATATATATATATATATATATTATATATATATATATATGGTAAAGGTGGAGATTGTTTCTGAGTTTCGATTGTTAAAAAATATCGAAAATCGAAAATATCGGAGAAGCCTATCGTAAACAAGAGAGTTTCGAGGTACTATTACTATAACAATTATTTTTAACTTTTCTAGCAGAGCCTAATTCGACTTATCATAACCTAATACCGAATTCCGTAAAAGAGGCCTAACCTACAAGAATTTGCCGTAAAAGAGACCTAACGTACACAAGAACGTTTGCACGACATGTAGCCTAGGGGGCAGGAAAGTATCGATTTAAAATATCGACGTAAAAAAATATCGATATAAAAATATCGAAACTCAGAAACAATCTCCACCTAAGCCTATATATATAAAAATATATATAAATATATATATATATATATATATATATTATATATATATTATATTATATATAATATTATATATAATATATATATATTTTTCAGAAAATTCTGATATATATATATTATATATATATATATATATATTATATAAATATATATATATATATATATATATATATATATATATATATATATATTATTAAATATTTTATTTTATTTTACCCCTCACCTTTCCTCTCTCGTGGTGGTGCCCGTCCAGTTCGTTTACACCCCCACATCCACACTCTATTCCCCTCCCCCCTCACCATCTTTCCATCTCACTCTGTCCTCCGACTCTCTACCTTCGTCCACA
>SEYY01011961.1:2500-10556 GCA_009176605.1 Armadillidium nasatum | reverse complement strand
AACATCTTTTGTGAGCTGAAAATCTAAAGAGAGGAAGGTTAAATATAGTAGAAAAACAGACAATGCAAGGAATTCCACAGAATGAATATGACTGTAAAGAAGGGAGTTCTTCAACGAGAAAGTCTATAGTGGCCTATTTCCGCATAAAAATCATAATAATACACGGCATTCCGTGTGCTGCAAAGACCTCGCATCTGTTATGTAGGAGGGAAATCTCCCTAACCGTTAAAATTGCGATTACTAACAAAAATAATATAAAACTCCAATGTCACGTCGCAGAGATAAGGGTTAAGCGAATTAGAAAGTAGGGGACAGTTTATTAGTCTTTTAGCCTTAGATTAGAAAGCCTTATCCAAAAGACGTTTGATCCTAGAGATTATCCAGATGTCTAGGATATATGACCAGTACTTCTCTCAATTTCAGATAAGACCTCTATACAATTAAGAAAATAATTCTGGCAACTTGAACAGTACTTACAGCTTCTTTGAAGTTGCCTTTGCAACTACTGCAATATCAGCTCTCCATGATAATTTGAATTATTTCCGTTGAGACCAAAAATGTATACAACTTCAACTAATGGGATAGTGGTCGGTCGAAAGAGATAGGAAAGTTGGGAGGTATATTTAAGAGGTAGATACCCAGAAGTTGAGTTTTAAAGAGGGAAGGCTTACTGGGTTGAGGCCTCTCTACTTGGCAAGTCCTATTCATATTAGCCAGAATTGAATCGGAAACTTGAATATTGAATGCAGCACTAGAAGAAATAGAGGAAGAAGATTGGGAAACGAACAGAAGAAAGAATAGTTGAACTATAGGGGCCCAATTTATCTATGTACCCCAAATGCAACCACTTTTCTCATCAAAACTAAACTTCTAAACACTTTGAGTTAGAGAAGAAATAATACCAGCTCCGAGAAGCGCTCTCCCTTTCAAGTTTCTCTGTTACCTTCGGAGATTTCCAGGGACACTTTTTTAAAAGTATAATTTCACGACCGATTGTTATTGAACCTGTATAGCTAGAATTTATGAGAGAATTTTTAATGAAAAGCAGAGATAGGGTGAGAAATAAAAAGGGAATCTTTGAAACCACACAATTAAAATAAAGAAAAGTAAAAGGCATATCATCGAAATGTATTACATTATATTTAAAAGTTTCGCAGTTGTCTCCTCTTCAAGGAAAACTTAATCCCTCGTCTCCGCATTTTCAGGCATTAAGGTAAGAACACTTAGTTGGAGAGTGAGCAAGCAACACACAACCACTCGCGCTCGCGGTCAGCTAGAGACTGAGCTCTCTAACGCCATCTAGGGATCTCGGTCTGTATCTTAAAAACTAGACCTGATTGAGCAATATATGAATGCCTTGATTTGGATTTAGGAGACAAATTTCATTAACCTCTTTTAGTATTTCCTCAATCAAATATTTATTTATTGAGAGTCTCTTGACTTGTCTTTGTCTCTGGTCTAATATGTAGAGGACCAAGTCTCCTTTTCAGTTTCCCAACTCAGGAAGAAACATTTCAAATTTTTTTTATTAATAGCAATCTTGTTTTTATCTTTTCTCCTTCTTCCAATCCCAATCATAATAAAATATTTATTTTTGAATGTGAATATAATGTATGAAACAAATTTTCGGTTCATAGGACGAATTCGTCAACCCAGAAGCCCTTTCAACTAAAAAGAAACAAAAAGTAAAAATTTAATTGTAAATTTGTATTCTTATTTTGTATATTAGTGTAATATTTTTCTTTTTAGCTGAATAAACGTTTTTATTTTGTAAATATTTTATGACATATAAAACTTCTATATATAAGCCATTTAGTTCTCTATCAACCCTCCAACTACCGTCCCATCTCTTTAACTTCCTTTCTTTCTAATGTTTTCGAATGTATCCTTAACAGGAAGATTTTCTCTGTTCTTATCTGTTACTCTAATAGACAGAATGACTTTCATAAAAAAATGCTCTACTGGTGATCTTTCCTTTCTCTTCTCTATGACTCTTGGTCCTCCTCTCTTCGGCATTTCGGTGATTCTTTTTCTGTTGTGTGGGACTTCTCGAAAGTTTTCGATAGAGTCTGGAACAAGGCATTGATTTCAAAACTTCCCTCTTTCGTAATCTATCCTTCTCTATGTGGTTTTCTTTCCGATTTCCTTTCTGGTCGTTCTGTAGCAGCTGTTGTAGACGGCCACCGTTCATCCTTTAAATCTATCAATAGTGGCGTTCCTCAAGGTGTTCTGTCCCATCCCATCACTTTTTCTATTTTTCATTAATGACTCTCCTTATGTTACCTTTACACCTATCCACTTATATGCCATTGACTCCACCCTTCATTATTCCTTTCAATTTTCCTTTCAACCTTTCAAGGAAGGTAGCCTTGGGGCAACTAATCTCTGATCTTTCCCGCATTTCAAATTGAGGCAGAGCAGAGAAAATAGGGTCGCTTTAAATGTCATAAAAACTCAGTTCTAAGATCTCTCCACTCGATACAACCTTCCACACAACTATGACATCTTCGAAAACGCACAGCTCAAATCCTCGTCTGTCATTAATGTTCTCGGTGTTTCTTTTTCTCTTGATCTTTCTTGGAAAGATCACATTACTTCTCTTTCTAAACAAGCTTCTAAGAGGTTAGGTGTTCTGAGGTACCTTCGTAAATTCTTCTCACCACACCAGTTGCTGCTCTTTATTAGGAGTGTTATTTACCCCTATATGAAGTATTTATAACACATCTGGGGTGATTTCACTCATACAGTTCTCCCTGAAAAGGTGGAGTCTAGGTTTTTTTTATCTTAACTCTCCTGTTCTCACTACTTCTCCCCAGTCTATTTCTGCCTACCCGTCTAATTGTTACGTCACTCTCTATACTATCGCTATTACAATGGACACTGCTCTTCTGAACTCTCTCGTCGCATACCTCCTCCATTGAAAAGAGCTCGTGCGACTCGGTTTCTACACAGTCTCATCCTTTCTCTGTCCACCTCTCCGACCCTAGACTTAACCGCTATGCTCAACCTTACCTATACTCTACTAGTAAAGTCTGGAACACACTCCCTTCATCTATTTTCCCAACTTTTTATGACTTGTACACCTTCAAATGCCGAGTTTCGGGACATGTCAGCCTTTTACTTGATCAGATTTCAAGTATTTCCCCAACTCTGGTGGAAATTAGTGTGCCTCTGGCTTTTGCACACCAGAGATGATATATATATATATATATATATATATATATATATATATATATATATATATATATATATATATATATATATATATATATATATATATATATATATATATATATATATATAAATTATCATTATTTTATCATTTAATATTTAAAAGTGGATCAAAATTAACATCAAAAATATAAAATTTAATTATATATATTTGGGTAAAAAACTTCATATGAAACAATATTTTTTAAATCAATATGAAATATTTGAGTGATTTCATTACTATTAATTAAGGTATTTTCTATTCCTTCAATTGAAGAAAGTTGAAATTGAGTCTACGGGTTTTACTGCTAAGGTATTTTCTATTCCTTCAATTGAAGAAAGTTGAAATTGACTCTACGGGTTTTACTGCTAAGGTATTTTCTATTCCTTCAATTGAAGAAAGTTGAAATTGACTCTACGGGTTTTACTGCTAAGGTATTTTCAATTCCTTCAATTGAAGAAAGTTGAAATTGACTCTACGGGTTTAACTGCTATCTTTTTTTTCGCCTGGAAATGATATAAATTTGGAAATGTAAATATACTTATTATAATGTTTAATATAATAATCGCATAGTCTTGCATGGTTTTCCGATTTTATATATATATATATATATATATATATATATATATATATATATATATATATATATATATATATATATATATATATATATATATATATATATATATATATATATATATATGTATATGTGTGATATTACTCCATATTCGGTGTATGGTGTTGATGTGTGTAAAATATTCCACTGCACTCACTCCATTGCTCAGTGGTTCACCTCTTTGGCTTCTAATTCTCACCTCTTCCTATACTGAAGTATTTGGTTGCCCAGTGGGCATTCCTCCCATATTTCACATGCACTGTTTCGCAACAAGCACACTATTATTAATGAAATCAAATGACACAGTGAGGGGTAGCCTCGGAGAAGCCTACTCTGATGACTTCCAATGTTAGCTCTTCAGTCACCAATTCCCCATCATCACCTGAGCCGAGAGTTAAAAGATCTATGTTGATGGAGTTGATTACTGCAAGACTCTTCTAACTTGCACTAGTACATGGAATTCTTTTTGCATTAATTTCTGCAACGTTCGTGGTCTCTTTTCTAATATCCAATTTGTTGAACACCACCTCACTATTTCTTGACCTTATCTCTTGCTCTCAACTGAAACTCGGGTGTTTGCGCTCTCCAGCAGTTAACACTACTCTGTTTCCTCCATTTCTTCTATATCTATTCTCAGTTTTCAGCCAAAGACCCATGTTGCCAGTTCTCGGGTTTCTATTGTGGAATCTTCTGAATTTTTGACGTTATGCTTAAGCTTTCTTACAATCTGTAATTAAATCTATATGTTCTGTCCATTTTTCACCAAATTGTATTGACTATTTTAAAATTTTCTACAATTTTAATCTTCAAAATTGATCATATTCTCTTTTCTTTTCCTTTCAGATAAATTAGTGGGGAACAAATTTCAAATTTTGGTTTATTGAATTAGATTTGACACTGAATTATAAATAATTTGTGTACGCTGAGCACGAATTTTTACTCGGTTCTGTTCTTACAAGTCCTGATTTTGCTCAACACCCCCTCCCCCCTTCTCCTTCATCGTATTCATAAAAAGGTTTTTTGAAACTTTTAGCAATTACACATATACAACTAAGTTATTAGCTAGATATCTGTATCTATTGTTATAGTATTCTTGTGTTATGTCTATCATATGTATTAAATAAAGTTATAGTATTCTTGTGTATTTAAATATTGGGGCTCAAAGGAAACCACAGTGTTTTCCCCTAGCAGCCCCTTTTTCAGAAAACTGGACAGCCACTATATTAATGTTATGTTTATTATTGAGTTTAGTAGAGTAGGACCTACTTTTAAATTTTAAACCTGTAAATGTACCAATTTCTGAATAAAATGTTTTGAATTGAATTGAATATGTAATATCCTAAAAATATTTTTACTGGCATCATTTTTGAACATGTGTTGACTTCAAAATGGTTACTTTTTTGCTAGGACAACAAGGAGGTTATACTAAATTTTCCTGCTTCCCTTGTTTATGGGACAGTAGAGCCAAGGCAGAACATTATTTCAAACAAATTTGGCTAACACAACTTCCCTTACTGTCGGAGAAAAAAATTTAATTAATTCACCTTTAGTGAGCAGAGATAAAATCATATTTCCTCTTCTGCATACCAAACTAAGTCTCATTAAACAAAATATAAAAGCTTTGTTTACGAACAGCGAGTGTTTTGAGTACATATTTTCAAAATTGCCAAGTTTAAGTTATGAAAAAATCAAGGTAGGAATTTTCGACGTCCTACAATCAAGAACATTAATTACAGACAACATTTTGAAATTGTCATAAATGAACCCGAGAAAAAATGCTTGATTTTCATTCGTGGACTTGGTAGAAAATACCTCTTGGGCAATTATAGAGCAGATAACTACAAAGAAATATTAAAAAAACTTTTAATAGAGTTAGCTTGCAATACGAGCGTAAAATATGCAAATTTTAAATTGCCATCTTGGTAAAGATGGCAAGATTTCCAAATAATTATAGGCTATGTAAGTAACGAACAAGGATGGAGATTCCACCAAGATATCAAAATTATGAAGGAACGGTACCAAGGTAGCTGGGTTTCCCACATGATGGCTGATTACTACTGGTGCTTGAAAGAGACCTGCCATCAACAAGCAGATAAGCAAAAAAAAGTCTTAAGAGCAAAACTTTTTGCCGCAGTGTAAGTGTTATATCTTTATTTTTTAAAGTCATTTATATCATTATTATGTAATTATACTGTAGTTTGAACTGTTTGCATTCATAAAACTTAAAAAAATTCTTAACACTGACTTACTTTTTTTTTTGCTTTATTTGAAAAATCTTGAAAATAGCTTATAGGCCGTTGACAAGAATTAAGACCTGATAGAGCCAAACTGAGTTGAAATTCGTATTCCACAGTGTTATGATTAACGAAAATTTCATTTTTCTTCACAAAGTATTTCCTCTATTTTTCAAGGTTCTCAAGGTTCCCAAAGTTCAGCGGTGAACTTTCCTACCAAATCTCTATTCAAAACAACTTTGACGAGATATTGAGAGTCCATTCTCGTATCCCCGATTGTCTTGGAGATGAATTCAACATTCTAGATCTTTCCTTAACTCCCAATTTTTCTCCTTACACTGTTAAACTCAACCACCTCTGGGTTCTTCCAATAACTTTAAATCTTTGATTTGTCTCCTATATCTTCAGATCTTAAGGTGAGGAATTATTTGGCACTTTAATGCTACTAACTGGCCATATTTTCATTTGATTTTCAGTGGATTGATTACTCTTCTAGTGAGAGAGAGGTTCTTCGGAGTGTGTAATAGAGGTATTTCCCTCTGACTTGGAGTAGTAAATTTCACCCTCTTTCCCTTCAGTTATTCAACTAATACTTATAAACCTTGGGATAACTCTCCTTTTTTCCTAGCTATTCTTTGCACAGATGCTACCTTTAGAAATTACAACGTTTTCAAACGCCAGAAATTCGTACTACTTATATTTCATCTTTGAATCGCCCAAAATCTGTTCTTCTATATATATATATATATATATATATATATATATATATATATATATATATATATATATATATATATATATATATATATATATATATATATATATATTATATATATATATATATATATATATATATATATATATATATTTTTACCATAGTAAGATTTTAAATATTACACGTTCATCTATATTGTTTTTTTTTGCACTCTACAAAAAATGTCAACTCTATCTTCACTTCTTCCTCTTTCCTTCTTCTTGTTTCTTCTGACGGTATCGCGGTTCTCTTAATTTCTGTTAAAGCTGAATTCTCCTTCCAAACCTTTGCCTCTAGCTACACTCAAGATGATTCTGGAGCTTTGCACCCTTCTCCACTTCCCATCAGTTATTTTATGCCTAACATAATTATTTCTTCTGAAGATATTTCTACTCTCTTTAAGATTGACACTAGGAATGCGTAATGAGGTTCAGACGGTACACCTCTTGTGGTCCAAAGAACTTGTGCTTCTGGGCTGGCATGATATATTCATTCGTATCTTATCGATTTCAACTTTTCCCTCTTATCTGAAACGAGTGCTCATTCAGCCTGTGCCGAAGAGTGGGGAGTCCCTTTCAAAACTCTAACTATTGTCCTACTTCTTTAACCTCTGTTCTTTCTAAAGTTTTGGAATCTGTCATTCACAGAAAGATTTTGAAATATCATAAATTTTCTAACCTTTACTCAGATTGACCTTTACTCAGATTGCCAGTAAGATTTTGAAATATCATAAATTTTCTAACCTTTACTCAGATTGCCAGTAAGATTTTGAAATATCATAAATTTTCTAACCTTTACTCAGATTGCCAGTAAGATTTTGAAATATCATAAATTTTCTAACCTTTACTCAGATTGACCTTTACTCAGATTGCCAGTAAGATTTTGAAATATCATAAATTTTCTAACCTTTACTCAGATTGACCTTTACTCAGATTGCCAGTATTACTTCTGCAAGAAGTACTCTACTAATGTTCTTCTTTCACTTCTCTCTGACTCTTGGTCCTCTGTTCTTCAGCATTTCTATGAAACTTATGTTGTAGCCCTATTCATATCGAAAGCTTTCGATAGAATCTGACACAAGCTTTGATTTCTATATTTTGGTATCTGTCTTTCTTTCTGTAACATTCTCAATGATTTACTTCCGACATTTCTATAGAAACTGTAATTAATGGCCACCTTCCATCCTTTAATGAAACCTATCAATATTGGTATCCCTCAGGTTTCTGTTCTACCACTAAATC
>SEYY01011960.1:10000-16541 GCA_009176605.1 Armadillidium nasatum | reverse complement strand
CGGAAGAGGAATCGGAATCGGATTAGGTTGGGGTGGGAATATCGAAAAAGGGGTGGGTTTGTAGGGTTCTCGAACAAAGTAGTAAGTTTAGTTGTAAGTATATGAATGCAATTTTGTGTTCATTATGTCGATTGAGCTTGTCGAACGTTCGCGAATCAGTATATGCCTCCCTTATACTTCCGGGGAGTCATCCCCCCCCGGGAGGATTTTAGAATTATCATTGTCAGCTCTAGTTTGGTGAATAATGACTGAAAAGAATTCGCCTTTGAAAATACGCTGTTACAAATTTGTTTCGGAAAAGTGCGTCAAAAAATTTGTGTTTAATCGTCTTTTTGAATTTGAGTGAAGAGTTGTGTTAAAAATTTGCTCTTTGAATTTTTCGTATTGACTAAATATTTCGTAACGATTTCTTCACAAATCTTAATTCGGTTCTTCATATAAATTTTAAAAGTGATAAATTTCAATCTTTAATGAATTCGATTCTTGATCTTCGTGTTAAAGAAATTTAAAGCTTTTAGAAGAATTCGTTTTTTGTGATAAGACTTAAACTATTATTGGTAAGGAGTTAGGTTGTAGCATATTTCGTTTTCATAGCGCTTCGTTTAAACTATTTACTCGAGTAAATTTTCGGAATTGCGCCAGAGAACGGAAGTGCGTGGTAACTGGACTTTTTTGCCTTTAATAGAACTACAATCAGCTTGAACTTCTAGAGAAAGAAATTAATTATTTCAACTTTAAATGTGAAGAGATCAAAAATTTCTTCAAGAAAACTGCTTCAGGTTTGCGTCATCTTAATAAGGTATGTTTTCTTTTAAGTCTAATTTCTCTGGAACTTGAGCTGACGTTCGATTACTTTAAATAAAGTTTAAGCTGAATTTTAAATTCGTACTTGCTTATATTGGAAATTGCAAAGCTACATCTTCATAGCTTTCAGGTCGTTCAAACATCTATACAATTCCGTATATATATATATATATATATATATATATATATATATATATATATATATATATATATATATATATATATATATATATATATATATATATATATATATATATATATATATATATATATATATATATATATATATATATATATATATATATATATATATATATATATATATATATATATATATATATATTATATATATATATATATATATATATATATATATATATATATATATATATATATATATATATATATATATATATATATATATATATATATATATATATATATATATATATATATATATATATATATATATATATATATATATATATATATATATATATATATATATATATATATATATATATATATATATATATATATATATATATATATATATATATATATATATATATATATATATATATATATATATATATATATATATATATATATATATATATATATATATATATATATATATATATATTATATATATATATATATATATATATATATATATATATATATATATATATATATATATATATATAGTATATATATATATATATATATATATATATATATATATATATATATATATATATATATATATATATATATATATATATATATATATATATATATATATATATATATATATATATATATATATATATATATATATATATATATATATATATATATATATATATATATATATATATATATATATAGTGATAGCATCCGTATCCACGGGTTATCCTCATCAGGATTATACATCCGTATCCGCACTTGCGAAAATTATACATTCGCATCAGCATCCACACCAGCACTTAACAAAAATTATATTTCTGCATCCGCATATATATATATATATATATATATATATATATATATATATATATATATATATATATTATATATATATATATATATATATATATATATATATATATATATATATAATATATATATAATAGTGATAGCATCCGTATCCACGGGGAATCCTCATCAGGATTATACATCCGTATCCGCACTTGCAAAAATTATACATTCGCATCAGCATCCACACCAGCACTTAACAAAAATTATATTTCTGCATCCGCATCCGCATCCGCAAATAAGAATATATGACATGCGATCCATCACAAATATATATATATATTATATATATATAATATATATATATATATATATATATATATATATATATATATATATATATATATATATATATATATATATATATATATTTCAAAGAAATATGGAATTTATTATACTTTACCATTTTAATTTATTTTTTCAATGTTCCAAGTTTAAAAAATTATTAACGTGTTTCTAAATAAAATCTTCAGACCCACTCTTCATTTTCCTACTGCACCTAAACAAAAAATATACTTGAAATTTCCGTTTGTAGATTCACTTGCATCTCAACTAAAAAGAAATATTCTTACTATACTTGAAGCTACATTACACCAATTCCAGTTAATTCTTATAAATTTAAACTCTCTCTCAATACTTATTTTCTTCAGGCATAAGAAATCTCACCTAATGCTTGTAAGATCCTCATTAATTTATTTTTTTACATGTGCTAGCTGTGGTGCGGTGTATTTAGTACAAAGTAATCTACAATTAAAAGTGAGGATTGACAAAAGCTTAGAGAAGTTTCCTTTAGAACTAACTTTAATCTCTTCTCTCATGAACGCTCTGCCATAAAGACCATGGAGATGCTCACCCTTTTTCTTCTTCTAATTTTGCTATCCTTCCACATGCGTCTTCCTCTTTTATCGTAGGATATTGGAGTTTTAAAAATGAAAGCTCATTGCCCATCCTTAATTAAATGATCAAGTAACTTCTATTGTCCTTTTCACTCTATAATGAAGTCCTTTTTCCCAAAATAGTCCAGACTTTTTATTTTTTTTTATGTTATATCAGTATCAATATTATTACTTTATTATTATTTGATTGTTATTATTATTTTAAACATCTTTCACATATATAATGAATTTATATTTCGATTGTATTTTAAAATAGAAATTTGTAAAATTTAGCTTGTGCTGAAGATGGACAATGATACTGTGTAGAAAGTGTCAAATTTATTAGGTATATGCGCCACAAGGTCAAGGGGAAGAGGAAAAAAGGTTGTTTATAGAAAGTCTGTTGATGGGAGATTTTAATGCGAGAGTGAGTAGAAGGCAGAATGAGGTGGAAAGTGTGCTGGAACCTTTTGGAGAAATAGTAATAAATAGAGAGATGTTGGTAGATTTCTGCATAAGGAATGATCTGAAGATTATGAATGAATTTTGTTAAAAGAAAACTCGCAGATACACGATATTTAGATGGAACAATATCACAATATCACAATGTAAATGGCTGAATGCATGGGTGAGACCAGTTGGTGTGACTGTATATATATATATATATATATATATATATATATATATATATATATATATATATATATATATATATATATATATATATATATATATATATATATATATATATATATATATATATATATATATATATATATATATATATATATATATATATATATATATATATATATATATATATATATATATATATATATATATATATATATATATATATATATATATATATATATATATATATATATATATATATATATATATATATATATATATATATATATATATATATATATATATATATATATATATATATATATATATATATATATATATATATATATATATATATATATATATATATATATATATATATATATATATATATATATATATATATATATATATATATATATATATATATATATATATATATATATATATATATAAATATAATATAATATATATATATAATATTATTAATATATTATATAATATATTTATATATTATATATATATATATATATATATATATATATATATATATATATATATATATATATATATATATATATATATATATATATATATATATATATATATATATATATCCAACTTTGACTCAAGATTTTACTAATATTTATAATAGGATAATATTAATTTGCATTTAGGGGGAAAAAATAAATACATAATTTGAATAGAATTATTTATTTCATTTGCATCGTTTTCAATATTTAAATTGGCAATTAAATAAACTGTTTATTGTACTGAAGTATTTGTTACATTGTCCTGAGGTAATTGTTAAAAAAAAAAAAAAATTCCAGATAAACTCAAATCTTTTCAGCTTTTTAGTATAGTTATGTGAAGAGAATTTAAAATATTAATTATTTCCTAAATATACAAATGAATTAGTTGTATCGCAATTAAATGAATCGAACCATGGCTTTGTTACTGTCTCTGTTTCCCAAGGTGGTCTGTACAAAATTGCAGATCCGTTGCCGAGGAAAGCGCTCGCTGTACCAAATGTTCCAATTCCAACAATATGATGATGACAGTATCGAAGGATTGCGAAATCGACTTCCGGGGATGCTATATCTCCATTACCTGTTCAGATATGCAAACACATGTATAAGAGTAAGATATTAAATATTAATAAAAATAAAATTATTATCAAAATAAAATAGTACATTTACAAGAAAGCAAGTTTGCTTATTTATATATTATTTAATATATATAAATATATATATATAATATTATATATATATATATATATATATATATATATATATATATATATATATATATATATATATATATATATATATATATATATATATATATATATATATATATATATATATATATATATTTATATGTGTGTGTTTTAGTAAGAGGTTGATCTTGAGGACAGTGCTAGTGCCATCTAATGAGAAACAGAGTTCCATCTGAGGGGAAACGTGGAGGCTTTTTTCTGAGCCTTTTTTTTTTAAACAAAATGAGGTGAAGTTGGCCCACACGCTCTTTCCTGAGGTATTTTAACTCCGGATGATCTGGTAATTAATACGATTAATCCCCACAATCCGTTAATTTGGCACCTAATTAATTATATTGATCCCTTTAATCCTTTAGCCCACCCCTTTTTGATCTTTTTTCAAATTGTTCGTGCCACTAGGCACGGCCCAATCACACTTATGGAACTCTAAAGCTAGTACCATGTCCTATCTCATGCTATTTCAAGAGTTCCATTTCAAGCTTCTTTTAGCTTTCTAGCATTTCTAGCATGTGGCACGTACTTTTAAACCACACCAACTTGGAATGAGGGTAGTGCCAGTCAACGACAGCTGACAGTGAGGGTAAGGTGTTATGGCAACAACCTCTGAGAAATATTGCAATGTTGCAAGGTACACTCGATGATGACGTCTTCGCGTGTACTCATGCCCACGCACACACACGTTTACACACATGCTATGTCATTCATCCGCCATCTTGGATTTCTAATCACATGGTTTCTGCCATATTTAATTTGGTTTTTAAATTTTCAAGCTATTTTTTTTAACCGTAGTTTAATCTGTTGAGTGAAAATCAAACTTCATCTAATATTCTCAAACGAGGATATGATCCCTTAAAACGTTTTTCAAGAGACCAGGATTTGAAACCTCTAATTTTGATTTGAATTCCATTACGCTATCACTTCACAAAATTAGATCATACCTTAGAAAGTACAAATTCTTATATCTATGCGCAACGTTTTCAGTTCCTTTTCTTACTTCTGTGACTTTTTTTGATTATATAATCATACATTGCTACATATTACTTATATAATCACTTCTATTATGCAATAACTTACATAGCAATTGTGTATTCGCAGTTATTACGTAATATTTTGCATGACGTAGATTAATTTATCGTATTAATATGACAGTATCATGCACTCTTTGTCATACCGGTATTATTTTATATGTTATATAATCATGCTTTCGTCTTCAATAAAATCGTAAGAATTTCTTACATGACATTTTATAAAAAACTTATATAATCACTATTATTACACGATATTTTATAAAAATTAAAATAACAACTGCCACCAAATTTACCAATTTATTATTTCAATGATTATATAATCAATTTTGATTCATCGCTTATTTTGCACGGATTTTTTACACGAAAATTTATATAAATCATATATGATTAATGTTATTAAATATTTCATGTAAATCAATATAACAACAGTTACCAAATAATTTCTTTATCGTATTATTATTATTATTATTATTATTATTATTATTATTATTATTATTATTATTATTATTATTATTATTATTATTATATTATTATTATTATTATTATTATTATTATTATTATTATTATTATTATTATTATTATTTTATTATTATTTTTATTATTATTATTATTATTATTATTATTATTATTATTATTATATTATATATTATTATTATTATTATATTATTATTATTATTATTATTATATATTATATTTATTATTTATTATAATATCCTTGTTAAACTCATTACTTTCATATTGGGTTTTTAATTAAATGTATTGTCTTTTATCAGAGTGTTTTGATAATATTTTCGTGTCATATCTTGTTTTTCCTGCCTTTTTCAATTTTTTATTTTTATTATTGTTTTTCTTATCTTGTATTTTATTTTATTTTTTTTATT
>SEYY01011960.1:0-2500 GCA_009176605.1 Armadillidium nasatum | reverse complement strand
GATTCGAAAACTTTAGAGATAACGGTGGTTAAAGAAATGGCACGTTAGTTGAAGGGCTGAAAGGGGTCCCCCAATATCGGTAAAGGCTGAATGAGCTCACGTTTTTAGCAGGAGGTGAAGGTTGAAGCAAAAAAAAAAAAAAAAAAAAAAAAAAAAAAAAAAAAAAAAAAAAAAAGTTTACCAAGGCAGGGTGCAAGCTCAGAAACAAGTTTGAGGACCACATGAGGGATACTGTCAGGACCGTATGACTTCTTGGTGTTAAGGTCGGAGAGAGCAGAAATGACATCCTTAGTAGAAATTACAATTGTAGGCATAAATGAGTTGGAAGGAGTTGAGGAAGGAGAAATAGCTTTGGAATAGTCTAAGACTGAATTAGAGGCAAAAGTTAGAGCAAAGAGTTCAGTTTTAGAGGAAGGCAATACGGTAGTTGTGCCGTCAGAAGATACTAGTGGAGGGAAAGAGGAATAAGCAAAGTTAGAGTTGACATTGTTTGCAAAATGCCAGAAAGAACGTGAAGAAGAAGAAGAAGAACCAGAATGATTATTATATTTTCTACGGAGGAAAGAGTTTTTAGTGTTACGAAGGATAGATTTTTCACTATTTCTGGATGAAATATAAGTTGCGAGAGTTTCTAGAGTTTGAAGACGATGGTAAACCCTGAAGGTAACATCCCGGAGGCGGATAGAGCGAGAACAAGCAGAGTTAAATCAAGGTTTGTTAGGTTTAGTAGAAGGGAAAGAAAATGGAATATAAGCCTCCATGCCAGAGAAAATCAGCTTGGAAATGCGTTCTGCACACTCCGAAAGACATTTCCCACGGAAGCAATAATCATTCCACGAGAAATCAAATAAGTACGATCGTACGTCCGACCAGCTTGCGGCACCGAAAAGCCACAAAAGTTGACTTTCAATAGAAAGGGTTCTTTCCTTCAGAAGATTTGAAGAGATTGAAGAGGATACAGAGATAAAAAGGTGATCGAAGGAACAGAGAGGATGAAAGAGTTTAACAGCATAAAGAGAAATTAGAAATTAGAAAATGGTCTAGAATTTTGGGTTTATATCCAAGACAATCAGGGATAGGATAAGGGAGCCGCACCAACTGCTCATGGTCGTTTTGGGTAGAGAAATGTAAGGCACGTTCACCAGCTGCATCATGAGAACTAGAAGAAAGCCATTGGTGCTAATGAACATTGAAATCACCTAATTTGATGATTTCAAAGAAAAGAGAAGAGGAGAGAATGTGTTCTATTTTTGGAGTTTAAAAAGTCAAAAAATTTAGGATAGTCTGAGTTAAGAAATAAATAAACAGAGAAAATTAATTTACTCGTAGAATGGCAAGAGAGCTTGAGCCATAAGGTGGAAAATTCTTAAGACTTCAAATTAGAGAAACGAGACAAATAGTATCGTTACGCACGTATGCTCAACAACCACCTTTGGCTGAAAATTGAGGATAGAGACAGAAGGAGGAAACAGAATAGGGTTTGCTGTTAGAATGCTTAATTAAACATCTGAGTTTCGGTCAAGAACAAGATGTGAGGTCTAGATGAGGATAGGTGATGTTCAACAAAGTGGATTTTGGAGAGTAGACCGCGAATGTTGAAGAAATTAATGAAAAAATAGATTGTGCATGAGGACAAGCCGGCTGCAGAGTCTTGGTTGCGCCAACTCCATAACCAGAGGCCACCAACTCCAATGTGGTGACGTGGGTAGGGGTGGATGAGAGGCTATTTTTGGAAGCCTCCCCCCTCCCGGGTCTTCTCCGAGGATACTATTGTTGACGCCATTATAATTTGCTTTTTTTTTTTTTTTTTTTTAAAGGGTGTGTATCTGTAATAGTGTTTTAGGTGTGTGAAGGAGAGCCTACTCCGTGTAGAAGAAGATGTAGATGAGCGTAAAAGAGAGCGTACCATCGGGCACCAGGATGAGATGGGAAGTACCCTTTACATCCCATATGCCCAATGGGGAGTAATCTCATCACTTCGGGAGCGCTACTTTCCTCCCCCATATATATATAATATATATATATATATATATATATAATATATATATATATATATATATATATATATATATATATATATATATATATATATATATATATATATATATATATATATATATATATATATATATAATATAATATATATATATATTATATATATAAAGCGCAAATTTTTAAAAATTTTGTCCGCAAATGCAAAGCGCACATTTTTTCAAAAATTTAGTCCGCAAATGCAAAAGCGCACATGTCGCAAATAAAAAAAAATTTTAAAGCGCAAATTTTAAAGCAAAAAAAAAAAAAAAAAAAAAAAACAACATTTAGCGCTAGGATGTAAAGATGAATTATTTTAAATTTTGTTTATAAATGCAAATATATAACAAAAAATGAGAAAGAATTTTTATTATTTATTCAGCCATCTATGATCTCTTCCTCCTCGTAGCTCTCCTCTTGCATTCAGAAAAGGGTCATATTCCCTTTCATGAAAATAAATTTTTCAAAA
>SEYY01011959.1:7500-20568 GCA_009176605.1 Armadillidium nasatum | reverse complement strand
ATGCAAAATATATTTATCAAAAACGCAATTGCAACCTAAATGGACCGTACCAAAAAGATTGATCAAAAACTACAGCTATGGAATACAATATATAGTACAAGTCTTTGATTAGGCCAGCTATTTTCCCATACACATAACTGATAACCAAGCACTGAATTCATTACTGTAATCAGCTAATACAAACTTTTCCAGTCCAAATTATTTACAAAATTACGAAGTATTTTTAAATCAACTTCAATATTTGTAATTTTTCTAGTTTTTATCCTAAAATTTTTATGACAATTAATATCCACCTTTTTACAATGAATATAAAAAAAAACAATAACAAGCAACTATTAAGAGTATGTAATTAGATGTTGCAAACAAGATACATTAGACGTGCGTTCGAATATTGTCAGGAAAAAGTAACATATGTCAACTATTAAAGAGTATATATATATATACATGCAAACCTAATATCGGGAGACATAGGTCCGAATTCTGATAGTAGAAACAACAACGAGTAACTATTAAAGGGTGTATGTAGTTTTTAAATCATCTATCAAGCTTTGATACTTTTCTAGCCTAAATAAGTATAATTTATGATAATGATACTAGGCCAGCTATTTTCCCATACACATAACTGATAACCAAGCACTGAATTCATTACTGTAATCAGCTAATACAAACTTTTTCCAGTCCAAATTATTTACGAAATTACGAAGTATTTTTAAATCAACTTCAATATTTGTAATTTTTCTAGTTTTTATCCTAAAAAATTTTTGACAACTAATATCCATCTTTTTACAATGAATAATATAAAAACAATAACAAGCAACTATTAAGAGAGTATGTAATTAGATATTGCAAACATGATACATTAGAAGTGCGTTCGAATATTGTCAGGAAAAAGTAACATATGTCAACTATTAAAGGGTTTATATATATATATATACATGCAAACCTAATATCGGGAGACATGGGTCTGAACACAATCTAAATGGTCTGAATCTACTGTATCAGCCAATACAAAATTTTCCTGATATATATGAGTCCAAATTATTTACGAAATTAAGAAGTATTTTTAAATCAACTATCAACATTTGTAATTTTTCTAGTTTTATCCTAAAAAAGTTTTGACAATTAATATCCATCTTGTTACAATGAATAATATAAAAAAAAGTAATAACAAGCATCTATTAAGAGAGTATGTAATTAGATGTGCAAACATGATACAGTATTTTTTTTTTCAATTTTTCCAGCAATGCAATGACAAAGATCATATGCTGGTGCTTCATTTAATTATAAAATTATCATCACTATTACCACTTCCAAACAACACCATTTTTACCACCAATATCTTATTTTCTTTATTTCATTTATTTTCATCTCTTCAAAATATTACAAATATTTATTTACTGTTTTTTAACATATAACCCCTTATCTGTTCTATCATAAGACAAACTTAAAATTCTGTCAAAAACAGGCTTCAAAATCCCGTCAAAAGACAGGCCTCAAAATTGTGTCAAAAGATAGGCTTCAAAATCCCGTCAAAAGACAGGCCTCAAGATCCCGTCAATAGACAGGCTCCAAAATTCTGTCAAAAGACAGGCTTCAAAATTCCATCAAAAGACAAGCTTCAAAAATTCCGTCAATAGACAACTATGTTTTGTCAAAAGACAACTTTTAAATTATTTCAATTTAATTATTTTTATAGTAAGAAAATATCTATTTTATTTTCATCTTAAATCAGAGCATATAATTTAGCTTCTTTTAAGAAAGTAATAATGATTTCACCAGGAAACAAAGAGGACAAAATTGTGGGAATGTCATATGGATTGCAAGTCTTCCACTCATTATACAGTAGACGTGCGTTTGAATATTGTCAGGAAAAAGTAACATATGTCAACTATTAAAGGGTATATATATATATACATGCAAACCTAATAACGGGAGACATGGGTCCGAATTCTGGTAGTAGAAACAACAACGAGCAACTATTAAAGGGTATATGTAGTTTTTAAATCATCTATCAAGCTTTGATACTTTTCTTGCCTAATAAGTATAATTTATGATAATGATACTATTAATCTTACAAATCATAATATTTTTCAAACTAATCGACTATCATACATATTGGTACCAGACTTTCTGTTGATTCAAATATATTGCAATAAATAATAGTCATAATAACATTTTCGAAATATATTGAATGTAATTTTAAATTTAATACTTTGTTTATTGCAAAAAGTTGGTATATAACATTATAAGTGATATATCATAAATTAAGAGAATATTTAAAATTAATGACCGAATAAAAGCAAAATTAAATTAATTATATAATAATACAAGCTATAATTTGATCTATATTAGAATGTGCCAAATGTAAGGGGACGATATTCCAGGATTTATGTGGCAACGTTCACAACGCAGTATTTTATAAAGTTGCTAAATACTTCAATAATAACATCAAATTAAAAGTAATAGAAGAATAAGTTGAAAGATTTAAGACTAAAAGGCTATAATAGAAATATCCTTCATGTTTTAGTGTATAATTCATATCGGTCACAATGACTATTTTACCTTCTATAATAATTAAAAAATTTTTATAGCGAAAATGCAAATACCAACTGATATGACGTCAATACAACTCACTATCACGTTGTTAACGGAAAAAATTTGCATCATTGTCGAGCTGCTTAAATGAAAAAATTTACGCAAAGAATCCCAATTTCCCTTCCAAAAGCAAAATATACAAAAAGCATTCCCGAATTCGATCAGTTTGGACCAGCAAAAATCTTACCAAATAGCATGGAAATGCTCATTAATGCTCATTAAAAAAAAGAGGAGTTAACCAAAAGATCTATATTTGGTAAAATGTTTTTAGGCTACGTGAAAAATTAAATTTAAGAATTTCATAAAAATTTTTGTAAATCTTTAAAAGATTTTTAATTGTCACTACAAAACTGAAAAAAATAATTTGATACATCAAATAATAAGAGAATTAGAGTGTCGCCAAAATAATGAATTTGAGGCACGTTCCCCGACCTTCCAAATTATCCATATATATATATATATATATATATATATATATATATATATAATATATATATATATATATATATATATATATATATATATATATTAACCCAAATTTTATATGTTAAGGATAATAGCTTCAACAACAGAGCCTGCAGGAATAATTGGCATTTCCTTGGTAGTAGGAGGTAACTGCAAAAGGGCTTGAGCAGATGCCATAGACATCAATCTAGAAGACATCTGTTTTCCAGTGGAATGGGCAGTTGGCAAGTTATCTGCAGAAGACCAAGAGAGAGTGACTCGGTGATATTCAGGTCGTGGATCCAAACGAACTTTTGAAGCCAACTGTAAATATAATATAAAATTTTATATATTAATTGTAAATTGTTCTTATAATTCGAATATAAAATTATTTACTGTCAAGAACCATTCAAATATTTTATCAAATTTTGTAGTACTTTCTAAGTACTTTTCTTTACGTTGATACGTACATGTTAATTGATTTTCAAATTAACTAACAATAATTTCTCAAAATTAAATGAATGAAAACATATTATATAATCGATATATATATATATATATATATATATATATATATATATATATATATATATATATATATATATATATATATATATATATATATATATATATATATATAATATATATATATATATATATATATATATATATATATATATAATATATATATATATATATATATAATATATATATATATATATATATATATATATATATATATATATAAATATATATATATATATATATATATATATATATATATATATATATATATATATATATATATTTATATATATATATATATATATATATATATAATATATGTATGTGTTGTGTGTTTATGTATGTAAAATTTTATAACTATATATATATATATATATATATATATATATATATATATTATATATATATATATATATATATATATATATATTATATATATATATATATATATATATATATAATATATATATAATATATATATTATATTATATATTTAATATATCAAATTTCAAACGTACCTTACTTTTTGGAAATATCGATATACTGGAAAATCTATATATCAATGCAAATGTTTTTACATTCGTATTTATTATTAGCTTTCATTTCATTTAGCCTATTATTATTATATATTATTATTATTTATTATTATTATTATTATTATTATTATTATTATTATTTAGAAATAAGATTAGTTCGGAAAGCTTGCTGATATTATTATTTAAAAATAAATTAGTTCTTTGAAATTTTAGATGTCGAAAAGTTTTCAATTATTTTTTCATTGAAATCTGGTATTTTACACCATTTCGCTCTCTATTGAAAACATCGCTAATACATGGTAATACATTTAATAGTTTTTATTCTATTCAAAGTCGAGAAACATCTCTCTGCTTCAGACGTTGTCATCGGAGTTGTAATTGCTTTCATATAAATAATGTTTTAAAAGCATACTGTCATATTACACCAAATTATATAAATTTCACATTTTTTTACACTATTCTTACTCAATCGCTAAATTTATCTTCCTTCAAAATTGGAAAAATTTATTCACAAAAACAGACTTGCCAAACGTACGTCTTTCAACAAAAAAAACAATTATTACGTACGTAATTAAAATTATTATAAGATTTTTTTCTATTCCCAATTATTTACTTAAAATTCTGCAAGGATTACAAAAAATTTAAGCCTTTTTAATGTACTTTTAAATAGTTTTGTAATATATATATTTAAGTATGTAGAAGTGCATCTGGCATATATTTATATATATATATATATATATATATATATATATATATATATATATATATATATATTATATATATATATATATATATATATATATATATATATATATATATATATATATATATATATATATATATATATATATATATATATATATATCGAACAAGAAAAAAAAAAACATAAAACTTGTAATTTTTCTTCCACAATTAAAAAAATAACCTCCCTCGAGATGAGACTTTAAGCAACTGTCGTAAGTGCTACATATTCCGTGGTTGCTAAATCTGTCTTATTTGGGCGAAAATTTTACAGCCCATTTTTTAAATAATGGCAATGCTTGAAAAATAATATCGTACCAAAAAATTTGAAGTTCCCAAATGCATTACTTCTTATTTTCTTTAATGATTTATACTTTTTATGTATTAAGTTGTTAAAAAATGAATTTAAATCACTTTTTCTCTGACAAAAATTTCAATTTATATCAACATCCTACGCCTGTATTTTAATTTGGAGGGGCTGCAGCCCCGGAGCCCATAATGACGAGCCGCCACTGTATGTATATATATATATATATATATATATATATATATATATATATATATAATATATATATATATATATATATATATATATATATATATATATATATATATATATATATATTATACTAAACAACATAAAAACGCAAGTTACATTCTGAAAACTAATATCCTTTTCTTACCTTCGCTCTAATAATGGTGCTATGGTAATCACTGACGCCACTCATTTTCCTACACAAAGGTAATAGGTAAAGATGAGATGTAACTACAGCTGAGACCGGGTTCCCAGGAAGTCCTAAAATCAATTTTGATTTTCCGTTAAATACACAAGTAGCAAAGGTAGTTGGTTTTCCAGGTTTCATGAACACCTTTTTAAAAGCGAAAATTTAATAAAATTAATAATGATTATTTTTTTTGACTTGGTCCAACTCAAAAGCTTGGACTACATTAAGGTGTAGAAAATAAATTTAGGACATTTAAGTTAAAAGGATTAAAAATAAGTAAGTAATAATTCATAAGAGACAAATTAAAACCATCTTAATGATGGAGACTCCTAAAAATATGCGGAAATATTTATAACTAGAGCAATACATAACTTAAAATATTCGTTTGCTAATAACATTTTCAATTTAATTAAATCAAGTCAAACATCAAATAAGGAAGAATTTTTTTAGTATCAATTATATATATATATATATATATATATATATATATATATATATATATATATATATATATATATATATATATATATATATATATATATATATTATATATATATATATATATATATATATATATATATATATATATATATATATATATATAAATAAATTCTATCTTTTATCTTACTTGAGCAAAATGAACCTTTGCCTTTAAGTCTGTCAAAAGAACTGGTCTCAGCAAGTCTTTCTCTCCCATAGATACTCCCCCAGATGTTACCAATATGTCGGCCTTTCTAAGGGCACGCCTAATCAATCGAAGAAGATGAGTGGGATCGTCTTTAGCTATTCCAGCATCGAAAGCAGGAATCGAATGCTGCTTCAGAAGAGAAAGGAGAGTCACTTTGTTGCTGTCATAAATATGGCCCTCTAAAAGTTGGGGGTCAAATGGACTCTGCAATTCATTCCCTGACAAATAATAATAATAATAATAATAATAATAATAATAATAATAATAATAATAATAATAATAATAATAATAATAATAATTTTACTTATTTTTGCGATTTTCCATCAAATTTAAGTAAATTTATCTATCTCTTAAAGACTCCTTTTAATTTGCTCACTTTTATGTGCTACAATTGAGAATTAATAAATTTAACAAGAGCATATAACTTAATAATGATTATAAATCTTCGAAAACGAATGTCCTCTTACAAAACTTTGTTAAAATTTGTTAGTTAAATTATGGAGGGGAAAAAAAATTACTAAAGGTAACACTTTTTTCAATAATAAAATAAATAATAATAATAATAATAATAATAATAATAATAATAATAATAATAATAATACACTAACCAGTTGATAGAACAGCAACTAAAGGCTTCTTATGCACCACGATTTCCATTACACCGGCAGAAACCAGGACTCCAATTTCAGAAGGACCAACATACTGACCTTGGGTGAAGAGCAACTCTCCCATACTAATATCACAGCCCTTTGGTCGAATATCTTGGCCTTCGGAAGGTGCCTTCAGGATTTCTATTTCAATTTCTTCACTTCCATCATCACTTTCAACTATCACCTTTGTATCCTCGACCTTATAATGAAGAGAGGAACACTAGGTAAAGACAATTCTAAATAATAAAAAAATCAACCTTACAACAGATTAATACTCGTAATATAGAAAATAAAAGTTTCTTGTATTAATATATTACAAAGTATGAGAATTATATATCTTTTCGCGAAATTTAAGAATATTTTTATTATTTCGAGCTTTGCATTCTAACCTGAATAACAGCATCAGCTCCTGGAGGCATTGGAGCCCCGGTGTTAACTCTCATACACGCCCCACTAAATACTTCTTGCAAATGGGGTTCAACGCCTGCACAAGATAGACCGATAACTCTCCTCGGGCCAGCACCGTCAGCCGCAATAACAGCGTATCCATCTTTAACCGATGCCGGGAATGGTGGTATTGGTTCCTTCGCATACACGTCTTCGAAAAGCGAAAAACCTAATGCCTCAGTTGTCTTAACAGTCTCGGATGAAAGTGGAAAAGCGTTCGACATGACTTTCGCCTGAGCCTGTTCGACAGATATTAATGGATAAGGCGATTGACGGTGTCGGCGAGCCACTTTCGGAATTTGTGCTTTAGAGAGCACTTCATCGTCATCTCCATCTGCATCATAAGAATCAGTTGCAGATACTTCTACCACCATTTCAACGCCTCTCTTTTTAAGTATAGAATGAGTTGCATCTATCTTGTTCTTCTGATCTTTTAAAAGTTCTATGGCATGGCTAATTGCTGGAGCTACAAAACTATATATATATATATATATATATATATATATATATATATATATATATATATATATATATATATATATATATATATATATATATATATTAATATATATATATATATATATATTATATTATTTTTTTTTTTTATTTATTTAAAATTTTATTTAAAATAATTAAGTAATAATAATAATAATAATAATAATAATAATAATAATAATAATAATAATAATTTGTTTTAAGCTGAAGTAAATAAAACTTAATAGCAAAAAGGCTATCAACCTTAGACACTCTTGGGATCCTTTAAGACTTCCAGGAAGGCTTATTATTAACGTGTTTTTTCTTGTTCCACAAACTGGACGAGAAAGCATCGCCAACGGAGTTACTTTTAAAGACTCGCTAATCATTTTAATACTTAGGCCAGGAATTTCTTTTTCAATTACCTTCAAAAGAGAGTTTAAAAAACTTTTTTAATATTATTAATTATATTATTATTATTATTATTATTATTATTATTACTAAAATCGTAGGAAATAACATTATAATTCAATGTTTAGTTATATAACTTTAACTGCATAGAATTTATATTGAAACGATAAAGCACATCTTAAAATAGATAAATAAATAAACTAATAAATAAATGACTTAAGAAGTTTTAAGATTAAACAAAAGTAAAACAAAGATGTAGAGAATGGTGAGAAACTGAGCCGTGATGTCAGTAATTTACTTTACCAGCTCCAACGTCAATTCTGGTTCCAACATTTTAATATTACTCACATTCAATTTCAGTATTTCCGGACTCCTTTATTTTCACATAATTTAACTTACAATTATAAATATTAAAAAATATTTTATAATAAATTTTTTTTTTATTCCAACTGATTTCAGCTACACACAATTGAGATTTTTTTTCTCTCTCTGTCTCTTGCTTCAGGCTCTCAGCTCCACAGCCCTGGAGAATGGAGAACACCAAAGGGATAAATTGATAAAGTTTGTTGAAGTTCCCTATTTGCGAGTAAAAAAAAAAAAAAATTATGTAACATCTTACACAGGTAATAACAAAGAAAAGCTGAAGATCAAAGTCATTGGGTAAAGATAAAGATCGGGGAGGGGGGAGGGGTGTGATCGGAAGACTATGAAATAGAAGGGAAGGAGAGCAATTTAAAAAAATAAATAAATAAATAAAAAGACGAAAAGGAAAATCGAAGGTTAGTGGAAAAAATATCAACCTCATGAAAGCTTGAAAAGATTGCTATAGAAAAGCAACACGTAGTATAATAGCAATGGTTCAGATTACACGTGAAAGAATCCTTGATAACGCAGACAGTTGCCTCTTATTATTTACTACTAAACTTATTTTTGGATATGATCATGTATGTGAAAATTTTGTCCTTTTTGTATGTGGACTTGGTACTAATAATTTTGGATTGCATTATTTCTTATTTTCATAGTATTAGGTGTTTCCAGTTTGAACAAAAAAAGTAAATGCCCTGTCCAAATACCAACAAAAATGATACTTTTAATCCTAAAGAATGTAAAATAATTACAAATAATATTTTTATTTAATTTATGAGTACCTCTTTTATCGCCTCTGGAGTAACATCTCTAGCAGCCACACCAGTTCCACCAGTTGTTAAGGCCAAGTCTACTTGTAGTTCATCACACCACTCCATTAAAACCTCTTGAATGCATTCTTTGTCATCTGGCGAACATTTCTGATCGACTACCTACTGAATAAACATCAATTTACAGATCAGTCATGAGTACCCTCACAAATAAATAAATAAATAAGGAAAATTTGTACATTACTTGATTTAATTTGATGAGCCTTTATACTTGCTAAAATAGTATCATAGATGTTAATACTATAGTATCAATTTTCAAAGTTTGACAAGATTTGTATGCAGTCTTACAAACCAGATAAATTGAATGACTACCATTTCAATAATATTTGGTAGTTTTCATAGGGCACTCACAAAAAGCTAATGCTGAATTTATCCTTCTATTATGTCTTCTTGATTTGAATTAATAAAATTCAATATAAAGAAAACAAAAAATATAAAAGTAAAAGTACAAAATTGTAAAGACTATATGTTACTTTAAACGTCTTTTGGTTCATAAGAATGTTGAGAATAAAACAATCAAGCAATATTTTATTTACATTTTCATAATAAAAAGAATAATTAATAGAATGACAAATACCGTTCCTTTAAACAGCAAACCATTTTCAACCACAGTTTTAAGAGCTGCACCACTAATGTCCTCTGCTTCTCCAATAAAACAGCGATCGCTAATTGTCAAAATAGCAACTTTTAGTTTAGATTCTTCTTTAATTTTAGAGGCATTCTGTTAAAGAATAGAAGGAGTACTTAACACAATATATAGCAAAGTTAAAACGATAAACTTTTGTTATAAGCTTATTTCATTAAAGTTCAAATGAATGAATAAGTAAAATGAAAATTACATAAATAAAATTTTTACCTATTAAGAATATGGTAAAGATTAAGGGTACTGCGAGGAAATTTGAGAGTTTTCTCATTACAAACTAATTTTTGTTCAGACATTGTTAAATCTTTCACGCAAAATTAATAGTTTTTAGTTTCTATATCCAAAACAAAATATAACACAGATTAGTAACCTGGTGATAAAATTAAATTATGGTATCACGTGAGATATGTAGTATGAAACAGTAATACTTTCAAAACATTATTTAAATTATTAAATTTGAGGAATATGTCAATTTAATTTTGAAAAGGATGTCCTATATCAGGCAAAAATATAAAATGAGAATTATGACAAACAAAGAAAAGAAAACCCTCAATCATAACATCATCCTCTTTAAAAAAAAAAAAAAAAAAAAAAAAAGAAACTTAAACATTTGTTTTCGAAGTTTTGAAATTAAATTACTGGCAATTTTACATTTATAAGTTATAAATTAACGAGAGATGTGCTACACATATAAGTTATTGTATCAAACAGAAAGAGATTTGCAAAGTTATAAATATTTGCAACAATGATATATAATTTTCTTAAAGAAGATTTAGAAAACAAAAACAAAACATAGGTATTTTCTATTTACCCAAAATCAGCTACAACTATAAATATCTCTATTTAAAACAAAAAATATAAATAAATATATTAAAAGAATTTTGCTTAACATTTAATAAAACATTTTTTATTATAAGATCAAACCTTGGTTTCCAGATTATGGTCTTCCATAGTTTCAGAATCATTAATTTGCAAAGTCTGAAAATCTTTGCCTTCTCCAGCAAAATTTAAAGGTTCAATTTTAATGTTTCTGCCCAAATCATTTTTTTCTGAATTCATAGTGAAGAGCTCATGTAACTGAGAGATTTTTATCTTCTCTTGAAATTCAGTGTTTGATTAAAGATATTTTATTCGCTTTAAGCTACTCTGAACAATATAAATAATGAACTATGATTCACTTCCTAATTAAAACTTTGATCCAATCTGAAATATTTACTTTAAAAAAAAAAATTTGAAAAATTAATATTATACACTCTATTCTTTACTTGGTTACTATAATAAGTGCAAACATATAACTATTTGCAAGACTTTAAAATTAATTAGTTTGCAGTAAAGCCTTTACTTCACACATCAATCTTAAATTTCAGATAAGCTAAAAACACTGCCAACACAAGCAAAAGAAAATATTTTCACATATAAAACCATCTCATTTAAAGATAGATAGATAGCAATAGGATACAAAATTGTTCCAATGATGATTAAGACACTACGATGATTACATACAGTTTTGAGCTTTTAGGCTGGACTGGGCTTATGAAGTTGTGATTCTGTGAAATCAAATTGTTCCACTAGCTGAACAGTTCTGATTATTAGGATCGGATTGGGGTATATATATATATATATATATATATATATATATATATATATATATATATATATATTATATATATATATATATATATATATATATATATATATATATATATATATATATATATATATATATATATATATATATAATATATATATATATATATATATATTATATATATATATATATAATATTATTGTTAGTTAATTTCAAAGGAGGTGAATGAACCTCAAAGTTCGAGTGCAGTTTAATTATTGTTAAAATATTATTTACATAATAATTATTACAATGGCTCGATTCTAGGTGAAACTCGTTATCATGATTAATTTACACAACATCCCCCCCTGATTGCAAGGTCATCAATCATACAATGTTATGTTCAGGAATTTTTATAAAAACTCGTGTTTCCTTCTGCTTGGTTCCTCCTAATCCAAATTCTTCTTTCAAAAGCAATCCTGATCTAACCTTCTCTTCTAGGAATGGAAGAGAAACATTCCTTCCAATTTTCAGTTATGGCAGAATACATTCCTTCCAATTTTTAGCTAGCAGTACCATTCCTTCCAATTTTTAGCTATGGCAGAATACCTTTCCTTCCAATTTTTAGCTATGGCAGAATACCATTCCTTCCAATTTTTAGCTATGGCAGAATACCTTTCCTTCCAATTTTTAGCTATGGCAGAGTACCATTCCTTCCAATTTTTAGCTAAGGCAGAGTACCTTTCCTTCCAATTTTTAGCTATGGCAGAATACATTTCTTCCATTTTTTAGCTATGGCAGAGTATCGTAACTTCCAATTTTTAGCTATGGCAAAGCACTGATCCTTCCAAAAACTCTTTCAAAACTGCTTTCTTTCAGAGCTCAAAACTTTTACTTAAATCAACAACCTCCTTCCAAAGCCCAAAACCAAAAAATCAACAACCATCATCTCATGGGCTCCCAAAGGCTCTCTTCCCAAGCCAAAAACCATCTTAACTGCTCTTTTGCAGAGCTCTCTCAAGTTCTCACGCTCCTATACAAATGATTAATTTTATACTACAATTTTTATTAATAATAATATAATTAATATAAATAATATATATAATATATATATATATATATATATATATATATATATATATATATATATATATATATATATATATATATATATATATATATATATATATATATATATATATATATATATATATATATATATATATATATATATATATATATATATACCCACTTGGATATTAAATAACTATGAAGTGCAACTTTTTTATTTCCTTTGCCCAACAAAATAGTCTACCTTTAGTCTGCCCTCACCAATAACTATTTTTAACCTACTTATGTATTTCATCCTTTCTTGTCTGTCCTCATTTGATAATTTGTGTGACAACATTTCTAGTTATTGCTTTTT
>SEYY01011959.1:0-2500 GCA_009176605.1 Armadillidium nasatum | reverse complement strand
TCTGGGTTCCTCCGATCACCCGAAATTTGTATTCTGCTTTATGGATTCATGTCTTCCCAGGAAAGATCTCTTCCTTCGGTGTTTTTGACACTTCAATGCTGCTGACTGGCTGGATTTTTTCATTTTTCCTATAGCATTATTTCTACAGTGGGACGAATGATTCATCGGAGTTAGTAGAACGCATAACTAAAAGGTTTTATCTCCAGATGGAGTAATTCATTTTCCTTTTTCCTTTCAACTAAAGATTGTAAATCTTACATTTAGGTTTTTGTTATTATTGTATCTGCCGCAGGAACTATGCTTTCAGGAATTACCGTCCCCTTTAAACTCTAGAAACTCAAGTAATTTACATTTCGTCCCTAAACTGATCAAATTCCACTTTTCCAAAGATAATAGGTAGTTTTTCTGTTTCTGCTTCAAGCTATTTCTGTTTTTTCCTCCTCTAGTTACTTCCAACGTCAATATTACTACTTTACCTTCTAAGGCTAAATTAGCTCTTCTCTCAAACTTTATCAACAACGCATACCATATCGAGTCAAAAGCTTTGAACATGTCAAGTGACACCACTATGGATTCCATATTCTCTAAAGGCAGAAGCCCATAGATTAGTAAGATTGGAAAGTATATAACCAGTTGAACTTGAACAACGAAAACCATAAGTAAATTCAAAGAAAAGAAGAGGAAAGGTAGATTTACAAAAGTTGTTTGGGATATTGTTCAGCAAAAGACCGACCAAAAATATTTGTCAGTAGAAGAAACCATGTCAGCAAACCTTAGTTTAGTGAAAATACATTTGGTCAGTCAAATAATATCCCTGCAATAATTCCAAGCATTTTTTTTTTAGCAAGCGTGATAGGAGAACGAAAGTTTCTCATAACCTGATAAGCATTATCTCCTGATAAGTGTGATCGGACCTGGGTTTTGAAGAGAAAGACGTGAATGAATAGGAATGAACCTGCTCATCTCACCAGTGATTAGAGAATTTCCAATTCGATAGACACCGAGGCTTTTGGTATGTCAAAGCTGGAGTCCTTCCAAGAATAGCTAGTAGAATCAGTGCAAGTTTTCTGCAGCTAGAAAGAAATAAGCACCAGAAAATACCCTCAAATAATTGTCAAATAACAAAATATTATTTAAATTATGATTTGTGCAAAATTACACTGTTAAACAAAAAATATATTTATTCAAAATAAAATGGAAGATACTTCCAATAAATATACAAGAATTTCTACAGAAATATGAAATGTGACGTCATCCACAAGTGTTGAATTTAAGAAAGAGTTTTCTCAATGGAAAAGGCTGTAACTTATTATTAGGTAACTTTGACTTTACTCGGTGGCAGCGATAAACCCCAGCGGCCCACGTTATGCGGGGGGTCCCAGATCTGGGGACCCTGACAAAGACCCTTGTGCGAGTATGAAAAGAAATCCTTAAGATATAAAACCATTATATATATATATATACATATATATAATATATATATATATATATATATATATATATATATATATATATATATATTATATATATATATATATATATATATATATATATATATATATATATTATATATATATATATATATATATATATATATATATATATTTATATATTATATTATATATTATATATAATTTTAAATTATAAATATTAAATTAAATGGAAATTAAAAAAAAAAAAAAAAAAAAATAAAAAAAATAAAAAATAAATTATATAGTTTTAAAAATAGAAAAAAGTAGCGAATATTCCTGAAATGTAACCAGTTACGTGGCGGGAGTTTATTTAATAAATCTCATATATGGTTCATGTCTTTTCCCTTAATTTTTTTCCTAAAAATACTAGTTCGACTTAACCTAACCTTGGACTTGAAGGGTAAATGTAGGCTAATGGCCAAGCAAATATATATATTAAACAAGTTTATTGCAACAAAAAATCTGCAAAATAAGAAGAAAAGTTGGCATTGGCAATAAAAAAAAATTGCCACTTGGTGCAAAATAAACAAAATAATCCCCCCAAAAAATAACAAATGAAAAATTGGATTTAAAAAAGTAAATAGCTTGGTGTAGATATAATTAAAATTTATATATATATATATATATATATATATATATATATATATATATATATATATATATATATATATATATATATATATATATATATATATATATATATATATATATATATATAATATATATATATATATATATATATATATATATATATATATATATATATATATATATATATATATATATATATTAATATATATATATATTATAATATATATATATATATATATATATATATATATATATATATATATATATATATATATATATATATATATATATATATTAATTGTTATATATAAAAAAAAGAAGCCCGTTTTCTTTTAATCGTCCCTTGCCTATGATAAACTCGTGCGTTTCTTGATTGAACAACGCTTATATTTCATCCTCTCTTTTATTTATTGAGCTTCACGAATCTTCTCAATAAT
>SEYY01011958.1:25000-34114 GCA_009176605.1 Armadillidium nasatum | reverse complement strand
TATATGAATAAAGCTAATAAGAAAATCATAACAAAGTACCTGATATTTTTATGAGTAGGGCCATATCCCCCCTCCCTCATAGAAAAATTTGCTAGTTACGCCAATGGTCTCTCATCATTCATCCTACAGACATGCTCAAATCACCTCAGTATATTCTGTTCAGCTCTCCCCACCATGCTCCTTCTCCACAAATCTCCCTTATTCTAACATTCCTGACTTTATCCCTTCTACCTACAATAAGCACAGCCCTTAAACCCTTCACTTCGAAAATCTCAACTATTTTTCAATTCCTCACATTCAACCTCCATACCGTGCTCCCATACATAACCATCGGTACACAGCATCCCTCAAACTTTTTCACTTTCACGTCTCACTCCAAAAAAAATCCTCAAGCCTCTCAACATTTCTTCCCTTCTTTTATTTTATGCCCTACTTTATCACCCTCACTGTCAACTTCCCTCTCAAATTCACCTCCAAATATTTTAAATGAATTAACCCACTCCAATCTCTCTGTCCCCACTTTCATTTGCATATCATCTCACCCACCAACACCCCTCTCCCCTCCCTCCCTATTTATTCATTAATAAAACTTTACTTCTACCTCATTTACTCTTAAGCCAAACTCGTCACATTCTTTTACAAAATCTTCCACCAGTACCTTCAAATTCATCTGTGTCTCTGCCAAAAGTGCATCCTCATTTGCATACAACAACACATTCGCATCACACAAACCCTGTTGCTCCCTCATTCTCACTCCTCTACCTTCCCTTTCCATCATTTTTCCCACTTTGTCAATAAATAAGCTGAACTTCCCGAAGACATTACACAACCCTACCTCATTCCATTATTCACTCCGAAAAACTCAGTCTCTATTCTATTTACTCTCACACAAGCTCTACTATTCCCATAAAATGCTTTAATACCCTCCAGTACCTTCTCCTTAATTTCAAACTCTCTCATAATCTCTACATCTTACTCATGTCCACACTATCATAAGCTCCTTCCCTTTACCTCTAATTTTCTCCTCATTCATGACGACAGATTTCAAGGAGAGTTTGAACTCTCTTCCAAAATTTAAAACAATATTTGGTAACTAATTAACAAAAGCATGAATGTAGCATATTTTTTTATATAACATTCTTATAACAGTAATTAATAACTTAACTTTATTGTAAATTATATTAATAAATTTATAAATATCAAATATAAAAACATTATTTTTCATATCTTATAATTCTAAATGTTATTTAAAATATTTTTGGGTAACATTTATAAATATTTATATATACGTAACCTTATTTTTTTTTTATTATAATTGATTAGGCGGGCCAAAGACAATAATATTTTTAGTTTATTTTCTTTATTGTGGAGATAGAGAGAGAATCAGTTTATTATTTTTACTTTAATCATGAGTTATTATTATTGTGAATCAATAGAGAGATTGTGTTTGGGGGAAAGTTGGTAGTGAGGGCGATGAAGTAGGGCACAGGATAAGAGAAAAGGAAAGAGGTTTGTGAGATATTTGGAGAAAGGGAAGGTGGCCAAGAGAGGTGTTAGTGGGTAGATGATTAAAAAGTGAAAGAAAAAAGTAATGAATATACATGTAACCTCTTTTGTCTCTCCGAAAGTGTTCTGTGATTTTATGTCTTTTGTGATCACTTAGAATATCTACAATGTAGATATGCTCACCGGCCACGCTTGAATAATAGCATATATATATATATATATATATATATAATATATATATATATATATATATATATATATATATATATATATATATATATATATATATATATATATATATATATATATATATATAATATATATATATATATATATATATATATATATATATATATATATATATATATATATATATATATATATATATATATATATATATATATATATATATATATATATATATATATATATATATATATATATATATATATATATATATATATATATATATATATATATATATATAAAGGTGAAGTTCAAAACAAACAAAAATATGGGTTAAAATACTTTATTTCCCCTTTCTTTAATAAAATCCATAATATTATAAATTTAAAAATATTTTAAAATAATTTTTAACAATGTTAACTTTTTAATTATTCTAATAAGAATGTAATATAAATAAATATGCTTCATATGTTTTTGTAGTTTGCCTGCATCAATATTATAAAGTAAATTTGTCAGAGTTCTAGTTTTCATTAACTTCTATCGTTATGATTGTATCATTAATTAATAAAACATATATATATATATATATATATATATATATATATATATATATATATATATATATATATATAATATATATATATATATATATATATATATATATATATATATATATATATATATATATATATATATATATATATATATATATATATATATATATATATATATATATATATATATATATATATATATATATATATATATATATATATATATATATATATATATATATATATATATATATATATATATATATATATATATATATATATATATATATATTACCCATAGATATAAAATCTTTTTAAAAAGTAAATATTTTAATAAAATTTTGAAGTAAAATTAATATATCTGTAAAAAAATTTATAAATTAAAAAGTTTTGTTTTATTATATTTATTTTTGAAACTTGAAACAAATTTAAATTTAAGTTTTGAGAGATTAATTTTTATTATTAAACATTTTTAAAAAATTTTCGCCGAAAGATAAGTTTCTTGATACTCTTGTGTGATTGTGAATTATATCTATCTCTTCTTACTTGATTGACTGGAAATCATTTCCAGTTTCTCCAGTCGGCTGAAGAGTTGCTCCTTCTCAATCCATTCATGCTCTCCAAGCACTTCCTCCTCTGTCTTCTTCATTCCGATCTTTACTCCAAACACATCTTTGCTACCCTTTGGTTATCCATTTTTTTTCCAGGAGACCCATGCAGGTACAGTCGTCAACAGAAGTTCGTTCCTATTAGGCTGGAAATAAATATTTATATAAAATGGAAATCATATCATAAAACCTCTATTTTGAATAAAAAGAAAATAAAAACATTCAGCGGGGCTTAATTGAACTGTGATTGGCTGAACCTGAAATGATCTCCATTTTATATAAATATTTATTTACAGCTTAACAGGAACGAACTTCTGTTGACGACTGTACCTGTACATTTCTATCGTACTTATAATAGGGCATACACCCAACCCTTTTTTCTAATTTGCTCTTCTCTTTCCCACTTTTTTTCTAACGTTAGCAGCCTGTATTTCTGCTTTGTTTATCGTCCAGCACTCAGCTCCACACATTAATTTCAGTATCAGAATGGTCTCAAAAATGACCTCCTTTACCTTCGAAAATACTTTCTCGTTATTCATCTGCCATATTTGCTAATTCTCTATGTGATGCTGCTAACAACATCTCTCTCTCGAATACACTTCCAAGATGCTTAACAGATTCAACCTCTTCTATTCTCCTTCCATCAATCTGAATGTTTAATCCTTCTTCATCCCGCTCTCTCTTTATTATCAGGATTGTGGTTTTCTCCTTATTCATCCTCACACCGACCACTTTACCTTATTTAGATTTAATTTCTTGAAGAATGAAAGAATTCTTAACTATATTAAATAATGGTTGGATTTGACGATTTTACTAAAAATAAAGTATTTCTTTTTATTTTTAGTTGTATGATATATATTAACAGTTTTGCTGTTTTTAAGTCATAATTACGTTAATTAGTTGAAATATATATATATATATATATATATATATATATATATATATATATATATATATATATATATATATATATATATATATATATATATATATATATATATATATATATATATATATATATAAATATAGTGATGTATTGGATGTCATATTTTCTCATTTGCGGATGCGGATATGGAATTTACAGATGTGGATGCGAATGCGGATGCGGATGCGATCACTATATATATATATATATATATTATATATATATATATATATATATATATATATATATATATATATATATATATATATATATATATATATATATATATATATATATATATATATATATATATATATATATATATATATATATATATATATATATATATATATATATATATATAATATATATATATATATATATATATATATATATATAATATATATATATATATATATATATATATATATATATATTATATATATATATATATATATATATATATATATATATATATATAAAGTGAAAATAGAAACTTTTTATGGGAATCCTTCTCTGGGGTCGAACCACCGCCTGTTGCGACTGAGAACGACAAAGACTCGATGCTCTACCACTGAGCCATCCACGATCCCATAAAAGATCGTTTCAAGAACAGTTTCAAGCATACGAGCTCCCGTCAAGGATCAGGTTTTCACCCTATTGTTCCCTCTATCGTTCCTTTTTTTATGATATTATTTAATTACAATGCTATAAACGCATCAGTAAACATGTATAAAGTGAAAATAGAAACTTTTTATGGGAATCCTTCTCTGGGGTCGAACCACCGCCTGTTGCGACTGAGAACGACAAAGACTCGATGCTCTACCACTGAGCTATCCACGATCCCAAAAAGATCGTTTCAAGAACAGTTTCAAGCATACGAGCTCCCGTCAAGGATCAGGTTTTCACCCTATTGTTCCCTCTATCGTTCCTTTTTATGATATTATTTAATTACAATGCTATAAACGCATCAGTAAACATGTATAAAGTGAAAATAGAAACTTTTTATGGGAATCCTTCTCTGGGGTCGAACCACCGCCTGTTGCGACTGAGAACGACAAAGACTCGATGCTCTACCACTGAGCCATCCACGATCCCATAAAAGATCGTTTCAAGAACAGTTTCAAGCATACGAGCTCCCGTCAAGGATCAGGTTTTCACCCTATTGTTCCCTCTATCGTTCCTTTTTATGATATTATTTAATTACAATGCTATAAACTCATCAGTAAACATGTATAAAGTGAAAATAGAAACTTTTTATGGGAATCCTTCTCTGGGGTCGAACCACCGCCTGTTGCGACTGAGAACGACAAAGACTCGATGCTCTACCACTGAGCCATCCACGATCCCAAAAAAGATCGTTTCAAGAACAGTTTCAAGCATACGAGCTCCCGTCAAGGATCAGGTTTTCACCCTATTGTTCCCTCTATCGTTCCTTTTTATGATATTATTTAATTACAATGCTATAAACGCATCAGTAAAAGTGAAAATAGAAGGATTCCCATAAAAAGTTTCTATTTTCACTTTATACATGTTTACTGATGCGTTTATAGCATTGTAATTAAATAATATCATAAAAAGGAACGATAGAGGGAACAATAGGGTGAAAACCTGATCCTTGACGGGAGCTCGTATGCTTGAAACTGTTCTTGAAACGATCTTTTATGGGATCGTGGATGGCTCAGTGGTAGAGCATCGAGTCTTTGTCGTTCTCAGTCGCAACAGGCGGTGGTTCGACCCCAGAGAAGGATTCCCATAAAAAGTTTCTATTTTCACTTTATACATGTTTACTGATGCGTTTATAGCATTGTAATTAAATAATATCATAAAAAGGAACGATAGAGGGAACAATAGGGTGAAAACCTGATCCTTGACGGGAGCTCGTATGCTTGAAACTGTTCTTGAAACGATCTTTTTTGGGATCGTGGATGGCTCAGTGGTAGAGCATCGAGTCTTTGTCGTTCTCAGTCGCAACAGGCGGTGGTTCGACCCCAGAGAAGGATTCCCATAAAAAGTTTCTATTTTCACTTTATACATGTTTACTGATGCGTTTATAGCATTGTAATTAAATAATATCATAAAAAGGAACGATAGAGGGAACAATAGGGTGAAAACCTGATCCTTGACGGGAGCTCGTATGCTTGAAACTGTTCTTGAAACGATCTTTTATGGGATCGTGGATAGCTCAGTGGTAGAGCATCGAGTCTTTGTCGTTCTCAGTCGCAACAGGCGGTGGTTCGACCCAGAGAAGGATTCCCATAAAAGTTTCTATTTTCACTTTATACATGTTTACTGATGCGTTTATAGCATTGTAATTAAATAATATCATAAAAAGGAACGATAGAGGGAACAATAGGGTGAAAACCTGATCCTTGACGGGAGCTCGTATGCTTGAAACTGTTCTTGAAACGATCTTTTCATGGGATCGTGGATGGCTCAGTGGTAGAGCATCGAGTCTTTGTCGTTCTCAGTCACAACAGGCGGTGGTTCGACCCCAGAGAAGGATTCCCATAAAAAGTTTCTATTTTCACTTTATACATGTTTACTGATGCGTTTATAGCATTGTAATTAAATAATATCATAAAAAGGAACGATAGAGGGAACAATAGGGTGAAAACCTGATCCTTGACGGGAGCTCGTATGCTTGAAACTGTTCTTGAAACGATCTTTTCATGGGATCGTGGATGGCTCAGTGGTAGAGCATCGAGTCTTTGTCGTTCTCAGTCGCAACAGGCGGTGGTTCGACCCCAGAGAAGGATTCCCATAAAAAGTTTCTATTTTCACTTTATACATGTTTACTGATGCGTTTATAGCATTGTAATTATAATATAATATATATATATATATATATATATATATATATATATATATATATATATATATATATATATATATATATATATATATATATATATATATATATATATATATATATATATTAAAATCTTTAATACTATCATTCAAGAGTGGTGAGCATGTCTACAACAATCTCTCTATTGATTCTCAATAATTACTCATGATTAAAATAAAAACTAATAAACTGATTCTCTCTCTCTCTCTCTCTCTCTCTCTCTCTCTCTCTCTCTCTCTCTCTCTCTCTCTACAATAAAGAAAATAATCTAAAATTATTATATTTATTATTATTATTATTATTATTTGTACATTATAATGAAAATAGGGTTTCTTATGTACATATAAATAATTTATAAATGTTACCTATTAATAATTTAAATAATATTTATAAATATAAAATATAACAAATTTTATTTTTATATTTCATATTTAAAAATTTATTATAAGATTTAAAAAAAAACTAACTTTTTAATTATTTTAATAAAAATGTAATATAAATAAAATATATTCCATGAATATTGATTATTTTTATGAAAATATGGTATGGTTATTTTTGGCAGAGTTCAAACTCTGATTAATTAATAAAATAGTAAAAGAAAATTTATATATATGTATATATATAATTCTTTCACAACTTTTCCACAATCGTGAGGTGGTGTTTACCGCAGGCCACATCCTTTCCCAAATACTCACCTCCTCGCCAATCTTTTCCACTCACTCCTATCTTCCATCAATCTCTCCCTCCTCCCTGCTCATTCCTCTGTCACTCAATAACTCATTGACCCCATTCATCCAACCTCCCCTCTGTCTTCCCCTACCTCTCACACCACCCACTTCTGATACAAACACATTTTCTGCCAATCTCTCGCATATATATATATATATATATATATATATATATATATATATATATATATATATATATATATATATATATATATATATATATATATATATATATATATATATATATATATATATAATATATATATATATATATATATATATATATATATATATATATATATATATATATATAATATATATGAAAAAAGCTAATAAGAAAATCATAACAGACTACCTGAGATTTTTCTGAGCGGGGCCTTACCCCCCCTCCACAATAGAAAAATTTCCTAGTTACGCCAATGGTCTCTCCTCATTCATCCTACAAACATACTCAAATCACCTCAGCATATTCTGTTCAGCTCTCCCAACCATGCTCCTTCTCCACAAATCTCCCTTATTCTAACATTCCTGATTCTTTCCCCTCTACCTACACCAAACACCGCCCTTAAATCCTTCACTCCCAAAATCTCAACGATTTTTCTCTTCCTCGCATTCAACCTCCATACCTCGCTCCCATACATAACCATAGGTACACAGCATCCCTCAAACAAAAGTGCATCCTCATTTGCATACAACAACACATTCGCACCACACAAACCCTGTTGCTCCCTCATTCTCACTCCTCTACCTTCCCTTTCCATCATTTTTCCCACTTTGTCAATAAATAAGCTGAACTTCCCGAAGACATTACACAACCCTACCCCAGTCCATTATTCACTTCAAAAAACTCAGTCTCCATTCTATTTACTCTCACACAAGCTCTACTATTCCTATAAAATGCTCTAATACCCTCCATTACCTTCTCCTTAATTTCAAACTCTCACATAACCTCCACAGCTTACTTCTGTCCACACTATCGCAAGCTTCTTCCAAAATTCCATCAACACATGCTTCAACACATGCTTCCCTTTACCTCTAATTTTCTCCTCATTCATGACTTCAGATTTTAAGGAGAGTTTGAACTCTCTACCAAAATTTTAACATAATATGGATAAGTACTTAACGAAGCCATGACAGTAGCATATTTTTCTATATTACATTCTTATAAGAGTAATTAAAAAGTTAACTTTATTGTAAATTATATTAATAAATTTATAAATATCAAATATGAAAACAATACTTTACCTATCTTATATTTCTAAAGATTATTTGAAATATTTATAGGTAACATTTATAAATTATTTTATATATATATATGACCTTTTTTTTTTTTATTATAATTGATTAGTCGCGTGCCAAAGACAATAATATTTTTAGTTTATTTTCTTTATTGTGGAGATAGAGAGAGAATCAGTTTATTATTTTTATTTTAATCATGAGTTATTATTATTGTGAATCAATAGTGAGATTGTGTTTGGGGGAAAGTTGGTAGTGAGGGCCATGAAGTAGGGCACAGGATAAGAGAAAGGGAGAGAGGTTTGTGGGATATTTGGAGAAGGGGAAGTTGGCCAAGAAAGGTGTTAGTGGGTATAGATGATTAAAAAGTGAAAGAAAAAAGTAATGAATATACATGTAACCTCTTGTCTCTCCGAAAGTATTGTTTGATTTTATGTCTTTTGTGATCACTTTGAATATCTACAATGTAGATTTGCTCACCGGCCACAATTGAATAATAGCATATGAATATATATATATA
>SEYY01011958.1:15000-22500 GCA_009176605.1 Armadillidium nasatum | reverse complement strand
TATATATATATATATATATATATATATATATATATATATATATATATATATATATATATATATATATATATATATATATATATATATATATATATATATATATATATATATATATATATATATATTATATATATATATATATATATATATATATATATATATATATATATATATATATATATATATATATATATATATATATATATATATATATATATATATGGCGTTGGTCTTAATGGTATCTCTCGTGTGATTCTCAACTTTTTCAGAGCATGCACCCTGCCTTGATAAACTATTTCGCCTATGTCTTTCTACTTCAACCTTCCCTTCTTGCTGGAAACGTGCACTCATTCAATCTGTGCCGAAAACAAGGGACCCCTCTCAACCCTCCAACTACCGTCCCATTTCTTTAACCTCAGTTTGTGAAAAGATCAAGTTGCTTCTCTTTCTAAAGAAGATTCTATGAGGTTGGGTGTTCTGAGGAGCCTTTGTGATTTCTTCTAGCAACCCCAGTTGCTTGCTCTTTATAGAAGTGTTGTTCTATACCCTGTATGGAGTACGCCTCGCACATCTGAGGTGGTTTCCACTCATACAGCTCTCTTTGAAAAGGTGGAATCTATGATTTTTCGATTTATAAACTATTTCGCTTTCATAAACTCTCTCCAATCTCTTTGTGCCAGTCGAATTGTTGCGTCAAATTGTTGGTCTCTCTATGCTACCTCTATTACGATGTACACCTTCTCCACTGAGAAGGAATCATGCGACACGCCTTCTACACGTTCTCATCCTTCATCTTGTCCAACCCGATCTATGACCCCAGACTTAAAAGCCTGAAGCAAGTTTTTTTCCTAGAACTCCGGAGCGCTCCTGAGCTTGCAGCAAGTACATCGGAGTTGCACCATGGCTCCTAGACCTCCGATATATATATATATATATATATATATATATATATATATATATATATATATATATATATATATAATATATAAATATATATATATATATATAATATATATATAATATATATATAACCTTTTTTCAAATGGGTTGAGGTTGGGGAAAGAGTTTGGTGGGGTGTTCAAGAGTTGGGTCCCCGTCCCACACCTAGGTAACATAGATTCTGGATATTATATATAAAATTCCAAGAATCTATGGCAAAAACTCTTAAAAAATTAAAATATCCGCATCCGCATACGCATCCGCATCTGCGGATATCCGCAACCGCATCCGCATCCGCGGATAGTAAAAAATTACTATCCGGTCCACCTCTATATATATATATATATATATATATATATATATATATATATATATATATATATATATATATATATATATATATATATATATATATATATATATATATATATATATATAGTATATATATATATATATATATATATATATATATATATATATATATATATATATATATATATATATATATATATATATATATATATATATATATATATATATATATATATATATATATATATATATATATATATATATATATATATATATATATATATATATATATATATATATATATATATATATATATATATATATATATATATATTATTTTTATTTCACCTCTATTGGGCAAAGGCCAGAGGCCTAACAATATTCCACCAGAGTTAGGGGGAAAGTCGGGAACATGGTCTAATTAAAGGCCGACATGACCTGATACACGGCGTTTGAAGGTGGCTAAGTCATAGGAAGTTGGGAAAATAGATGAAGGAAGTGTGTTTCAGACTTTACCAGTAGAGTACATGTAAGATTGAGCATAGCGGTTAAGTCTGGGGTCAGAGAGTTGGACAGAGAAAGGATGAGACTGTGTAGAAAGACGAGTCGCACGAACCCTTCTCAGTGGAGGAGGTATGCGACGAGAGAGTTCAGAAGAGCAGTGTCCATTGTAAAAGAGATAGCAAAGAGAGAGTGACGCAACATTTCGACGAGCATTTGGAGAGAATTAGTGAGAGCAGGAGAGTTGATAAGGCGAAATGCTCTAGACTCCACCTTTTCCAGAAGAGCTGTATGAGTGGAACCACCCCAGATATGTGACTCATACTCCATACAAGGGCGAATAACACCCCTATACAGAGCAAGCAACTTGGGTGGTGTGAAGAAATACTGAAGGCGCCTCAGAACACCCAACCTCTTAAAAGCTTGTTTAGAAAGAGAGGTAATGTGATATTTCCAAGAAAGATGACGAGAAAAAGAAACACCTAGAACATTAAGGAGAGATGAAGGTTTGAGTTGCGTGTTTTCGAAGAAGATTTCGTAGTTGTGTGGAAGATTGTGGCGAGTAGAGAGATGGAGGAACTGAGTTTTTGAGGCATTGAAAACAACCATGTTTTCTCTGCCCCAATTTGAAATGAGAGATAGATCAGAGGTTAGTTGCTCCAAGGCCACCCTCCTTGCCTCTATTCGAAGATTTAATTAATAATATCAATTACCCAAAAAAGTTTTCGTATCAAATCTATAATTTAAATACAATTTACTGTAATTAATGTCAGAATATTATATATAATTATTATTTATCAAATATAATTTTTAAATTTAATCTAACTTTATTTTACTTTACAACGACATTTGCGTCCTCGGGTTACTGCATCTATAATATAAATTTTGACCAAAATTTTAAGTAAAGAAAACAAAAACCTGCTATAAATGTTATCATTTAAAATTAATTGCAAAAAAAGCTGTGACTCAGAGATATATGAAACCATGGTAACGAATAACATTGCCTAGATGCGGACAATCTAAATTTCTATCATGGTTAGTCTCATGCTACATTTTAAAGATCAGTTGTCTTATTTTTGTTTTCATTCCGTAGATTTTATTATTATTACTCAGGAAAATTATACACTAAAATATTAGCAAAGCTTAATGTGTTTAATGTAAAGTTAATATATTTGCAACTGACATTTACAGTTAAATAAAATTAGATTTCAAACTGATTTACGTACGTATTTAGACTCGAGTTTAGTGTGCTTTGCTTTGTCCGTGTTTTGATTAACGTACTTGGGTATTTCGGGTTTCATTCTTGCGGTTTGCCATATTCATATTTTCTTTTGGATATTGGTTGACTGGTGTGTTGCTTAGGACGAATTTGTTGTTTTACAGCATATAAAGTTTCATCTGGTATTTCTTTCTTTAATAATTGAATATGCGAAATATGTTTTTGAACTAGATTGTTGAACTGTGATAAGAATTTTAGGTATTACAGAGATTCTTCTCCCTTACGATTTGTTACATTTGGTGGGGTACTGGAAAGCAACATATGCCTATTTATATGAAAGGTAGTAATGAAGATTTGGAAAATTATAGGCCAGTTATCTCTAGTTGGAAAAGCTACAGAAAAGATAACAAAATGCTTCTTGATTCCCAGCATGGTTTTAGAAAGGATAGATTGTATCAGGCAAATCGTTTAGAATTAATTGAATACATTAATCACAGACTGCATTGACCTGGGAGATCCAGTTAATGTTATATATTTAGTAAGGATGGGCCATATATCCAGTTATCCATCCTTTTTTTCTGTATCCAGCTGGATACTGCAAGAAATTCCAGATAACAGGATATCTGGCCCATTCCTAATACTTTAATATTTTGAAAATTTTAATTCTTATGATAAGAATTTTATTCCAACCAGATATCTGGCCAGATACGAGAAAAAATGCCAGATATCCAGCCCATCCCAAATATTTAGACTAAGCAAAGCCTTTTATAAGTTTCCCAATTATGTTAACACGATGTTTAATTAAATGTTTACATAATACGATATGGGTTGAGTGATGTGGTGTTGGATTAAATGATGGTTTAAGAATAGAAGGTAGCATTAATAACTGAATAATAATAAATCATGGGAAATGGTGAATTGATATCTTATGTTGTTTAATGATGGCTATTAATGTTCTTTATATAAATAAATATTTTGACCAGGGACTTAAAATATAAAGTTTCTATGTTTGCAGATGGAACTATAATTAAGTAAATATTCATTATTCCTTTTTAAGGAATAATAATGAATGTATTAAGCTTTAAAATAATTTTGATAGACTTTTTTAATAGGCCGATAAGCAGCAAATAAATTTCAATAATCAAAAGTTTAGGATTTTTGATATACCGAGGTTATGTGAATGAAAGATTTAACTATAAAAGAGTAAGAAGATTGTAAGGAAACTATATAATAAGAATATAAGAAAATAAAAACAAGTCACAAGTTATGATATTTATTAATGTTACTCTCAATACAATTAAAAAAAAAAAAATGTACTTCAATTTCAGTATTATTTTTTACTTAACAAAAAATTGGATAAAATAGTAAAGATTCTATGACTCATGTTATTTTATTGTAGCAAACATTGTATAAAAAACTAATTTTTTGGTTTCTGTTTTCAGGATAACTATTTATTCTAGTCACCATATATGTACTTTTTGTCCCTACCTGTTTCTAACACTAATGGTTGTTTAGGGTTGTCATATTTCTGTGGGATGGCTTCCGCGAGATTGGTCAGTAATGAAAATGACAATGAAACAGAAAATGATTGGGTCAGTTTTTGTAAGAAGCAATCGCAAAAAATGGCAAATGATTTTGCTACTTCATGGAAACAGTTTCTTGCCAATAGTACAAATAATGTTGAAGTCGATGCTTCAGATATTGTTGCCAAAGTCAAAGATATTTTACCAGAGCTATTAGAAGAAGCTTTAAAATCTTCATCCCCTTCAGCTAAGTCACCAAATGGAATTGGTAATTCCGTAGTTCCTAATTCAGGTCCAAGACCTGATGAGAATTTAGAGGGTACAGCAAGCGATGACAGCCCCGAATCTCCATCTTTGAAATCATCTCACAAACCATTCTTTCGTAGACTTTCATTTAAAGGCTTAAGAAAAGGAAAAGGACTCTTTCTGAAACAATACTCAGATGAAGTTGAGCTTTCCCCGCATCATGACAGACAAGCAAGAAGAGATAGACATAAAGCAAGAATGATTAAATTATCAGTTGAATGTGTAAGAGAAGGCTGTGTACAACTCCTGGCAGGAGACACAAGTGAAGGTCACTTGAATTGGCTCAAATGTAGGATGGCTCTTTTAAAACTTGGAGCTGGTTATATACTTGAATTTTACGCACCTCCAAAGGTAAGATTTGGAAATGCTTTAAATAGTTATAAGATATTATTATTATATTTTTTTGTTGTTGTTGTATTGTTAATGTAGACTTTTCATGCTATTTATTTACATATTTTTCCGTAGAATTTAACTTCACTAGGTCTATAATACTTGGGAATTATTTAGTATTTGTTTTGATTGGAAAAGTATTAGCTTTCTAAATATTTATTCATAGTATGAATACAAACACATACATTGCCGTCTATCTTGGCACAAACGGTAGAGTGATTGACTCACATGCTTGAGGGCAACTCCTCTTACTTATCTTAGGTATATACCATCTAGGAAAGTTCCTCTTCTTGAATAGGGCAATGCCTGTGAGATGTGAACTGGTATAAAAAGTTTAGTAAATCTGCAGCTCTGATTTTAATCATAAAGTCAGGTTTTAATTAACTTAAGTATTATGCTTATTTGTTTGAATCACAGGTTTTACTTAAACAAAAATCAGTCAGTGTCTTATGTGTCTGCAAATATATGATTCAAAGGAAAAGTGTAAATTAATTTAAGGAGATGTAGTCAAACCATGTCTTTTGCCAGGTTCATAACTTTAAATACTATACAATGATGTAACCAGTTTGTATAATACCAGAAGGATTTGAAAGTATACATAGATGCTTTCTTTTCTTTAATTATATATTCATTACCTTCAAATTCCGTGCAGTGAGAAAGCTAGTTTGTGCAAGGCCAGGATGTATTACAGATATACAGAGATATGTTTCTTCCTTTATTATAGATTTACTCTTGGGAATTGGTATTTGAAAATAATACACAGTATTGTATTTACTGTTTTAGTTTATATAAAATTAAATACAGTATATACAATAGTACAATTTTTAACACTCGTGTTATGATTACAAAGTAAAAATATTCATATTCGTATTTAAAAAATTTAATACAATCCTCCCAACTTTTTCATTTTATTTATCTAAAGTACAAAAACTGTATTTAATGTTTTTTTTTTTAAATTCAAAAACTGTATTTAATGATTTTCAAAATAGTATCATGGTATCTAGTAACAATTAGTGTGATTTTTCGATTCCTAATTTTTTTTTTTTTCTTTTTTTTTTCCTTTCCTTTCAGAATACTAAACCACGGAGTGGAGTATTTTGTCTTTCTATCAGTGAAGTAAGAGAAACAGCGGAAATTGAAATGCCAGATTTGAGGAATACCTTTGTTATTAAGGTTATTATTATTATTATTATTATTATTATTATTATTATTGTGTAAATGAATTACTTAATGAATGAAAGAGTTAAAACTTATTATACCATATATATATATATATATATATATATATATATATATATATATATTATATATATAATATATATATATATATATATATATATATATATATATATATATATATATATATATATATATATATATGTGTGTGTGTGTGTGTGTGTTTGATTTCCACCACATGACTGTAAACCGATTTTAACTCGACCATGGTTCTTATTATGATGCATTACAAGAATATTTGCTTTTATTATTTCTATTATTATTTTTATTATTATTTATTTTATTATTTTATTTATTATTTTTTTAATATTTTTTTATTTTTTTTTTTTTTTTCTTAATTTCTTTTATATTAATTTTTTTTTTTCTCTCTCTAGTTATCGCTTTAATATTGTTAATTCTCTTAGTTGTTTAAGGTTAAGAATCCTAGGGAAAATATTGCCTAAAAAGTTCCCCACCATAAAAGTGTGAGCTGTTCCCCCACCCCCATCCCCACCCTCTCAAAAAAGATTCCTTTAAGCATTAGAAATAAAAGCAAATAATATATATATATATATATATATAATATATATATATATATATATATATATATATATATATATATATATATATATATATATATATATATATATATATATATATATATATATATATATATATATAGGCTGAAAATGGTAGCGAATGGGTAATTGAAGCTCAAGACTATGATGATATGAGGGCGTGGCTTACCACAATTATTGCACATTGTACCAACAACCACATTGCTGGTGTCTCATCCTCCATTTCGAATGATCCTTTACAGTAAGTTCATAAAATTGGATTTATTTTTTATAGTTTTTAACTTTATATATATATTTTGTTTGTATATTTAAAGGGAATAAATAGTTTTATTTATTTATTTTTACCACAGGAGTTGATTTCAGCTCAATTGATGTTATAAGTTTTGCTTAATAATTCTATTTTATTGTTATTATTATTATTATTATTATTATTATTATTATTATTATTATTATTATTATTATTATTATTATTATTATTGTGTAGAGTCGGTGCAGCAAAATTATACAACAAAATAAT
>SEYY01011958.1:0-10000 GCA_009176605.1 Armadillidium nasatum | reverse complement strand
TTTTTTTATTTTTTTTTTTAAAGTAAATATCCTTAAAAAAATTTTTAATTGAAAAAAAAGTTAATTTTTACCATTTTAATTTTCTTAGTAGAAAGTAAAAGAAGAATGACTGGTTGTCCTTAGAAGAGGAACATGAGAATTGGAAAGAAAAGGTGAATGATTGGTTGATGGTAAATGAAAAAGGAATTAAAATATCCTGCGATTGAAATACTGATGATACTAAAAGGGAATGCGTACGAGGCAGTAAAATATTTGCCGAGAGAACAATTTGCATTGAAAGGAACAGTGAAAAAACTATTAGAAGATTAGATAGTGAACACAAGATAGAAGCAAGATAAACAAAATAAAAAAATAAAAAACTTTCATTTTTTAGTGTGGAAAACCGTGAAGATGAAAGTTGGAAAGATTATATAGTGAGATACGAAAGATTGGCTTAAGAATGTGAAGCCGTGGGTGGAGGAATGAAAGGGAGTCTTTATTTGGACCAAATTAAATAAAGCAGAGTAACATGTGCGCAACATGAATATGAATACTAAACAATAAAAAAAAAAATATTCTGAAGCATTTTTCAAGAAACTGAGAATCAAGACCGATGGATGAGTGATGAAAAGGATAGAGCCACTTCATAGGGAAAACCCAGATGTAAAAACAGTATTAAGTGTTTCAAATGTCAAGAGGAAGGTCACTTGTCTAGAGATTATAATAAACGTGGTGGTAATTGCTATAACTGCAAATCAGAAGGACATTGGGCAAGAGGATGAAGAAGATTTATAAAAAGGACAAGAAAGAGAGGTAGAGAAGGTTTTGTGGATAAATAGTGAAAGAGAAATTGATTTCGAAGTTATTGATGGAATTCTAGACACAGTCTGTAATAAGACAGTTTTTTGGTGAATTACGACAAGCCCAGATAATTGCCAATTTATCTCCTTTAGAATTGAGAATGATGTAGAAAGAACGAGTAACTTCAGAAATAATTTTTCAGTTTGAAGAAAATGAATTTAAACTGAAAAAAGTATTAAAAATACCTTGTGTTTTAGGGTATAAAAAAGGTAAATATAGGAAGAGAAATTATAGATGGTGATATCCCTTGACTGATAAGGAGAGAGGCAATGATAAACATGGGACTAGCAATAGATATTGAAAGAAGAATTGTAAAGCTAAAGAAGTAAGGGAATAAGATGAGATATAAGTTAGATTCAAAGAATCACCATAGAATAAACCTTATTAAAGAACAAAAAGTGAATACTATTTCGATCGTAAATGATTGGTTGTTAGATAACGTTAAATGTAAAAAAAGATTAGTAAAATTCCATCTTCAGTTTGGTCACAGAAGTTGGGAAAATTTGAAAACTAATTGAGAATGTTTGCAAAGGAAAAAAACTCTTTGACAATAATAAGAACAGAAGAATTACAAAAGATTTGCCAGAATTGTTTAGTATGTAAGAGATATAAGAAAAACCTTGCAAAACCTGTAGTAGATTTTCCTTTAGCTCATAAATTTAATGAAATAGTTGCTCTGGATTTGCGTGAAGTGGAAGGATAAAGGTATGACTACTAATTTTGTACAATCTACCTGGGTAATGGAAGGAATAAACAACGAGAAGAAATTATAAGGAAGATGATGCAAATTTGGATTAGTATTTTTGGTACAGCAAATAAATTATTGTATGACAATGGTCTTATCATTTTAAGGTTTTTAGTGAATGCTTTGACATAGAAATAAAAAGTACTGCTGAGGAGTGTTAAAGGTAATGAAATCTTTGAGTATGAAGAAAGGGAAGAGGAAGAAAGAAGAGAGAGAGAAAAGTGAAGAATGTAAGATTGATTAAATAATCTTATATTTCTACAGATGGATGTCAATAGATGTCAGCAGAAGGAGAAGATTTTAGGGACAAAACATTAAAAATAGAGGTAAAGACTCAAGCAATGACAATGGCTCGAATCTGTAGAGTAGTGATCAGTTAATATTCGCCTAAATTTATGACTGTAAATAGTTTTGCTTTTTCCTATTGTAGGAGGTGATAAACTTATAATAATAGATTAAGAAGTTGAGAGAAAGAGAGACAACGGCTTCAAATATTATTATTTAGTTATTCGTGTAAATTACATCGCTTTTATAAAAGGAAATATGAGAATTCGAATGAAAACCAACTTCTACTGAAGTTGAAGAATATTCATTGATATTTTTGGGGGAATAAAGTGTATCACATATTTAGAAAATTTTGTCTTTTGTGGCCACATTAGAGATAGTTTCTATTTATAATAGGCCACACTTATTTGATTCCATATCTATTATTTTTTGGAGGTAATTCTAGGTAACTTTTATTTTAGTAATATATATATATTCCTTTAGATCGATATTTCTTTGTCTATTTTCTCTATATTATATATATATATATATATATATATATATATATATATATATATATATATATATATATATATATATATATATATATATATATATATATATATATATATATATATATATATATATATATATATATATATATATATATATATATATATATATATATATATATATATATATATATATATAAAATTTCTCAAGCTTGCAACTCACGGTGGTTCAGTGCGTCTCACTACAGCGGCCTTGGAGAGGATGCAGTATGAAACTAGCAATTCTGGAGGCTCAGGAAGCCGAGCTGTTGAAAACACCTACACCTATACTTAAAAGGGTATAAGATGTTATTGTGTATAAGATTATGTAGCGAAGATGTTGCCCCGTTAACTTTATTTGCTTTAGAGAGGGGGGGGGGGGGGAAGAGGGTCTAGGTTTGTATATATGTATACCTTTTGTTAATTTTTTGTCATGGGATATTTTTTTTTTTTAGTTTTTTAGTTTTTGCTGGATTTTTATTTTTAGGCCATGAATTTATTTTATTTATTTATTTATTTTTTTTTTAATGGAAGTTTTTTGTCGACTATTTTTGGATGAGGCCAAATGTATATTTTAAGCTGATCTCGGAAATCTGGCAACTATCCTAGCAGATCTCGATAATCAAGCAGTTATATGTGTTGCTTCGGCACAGTTTGTAGAAGTTGATAGGGTTGCCATTTTTTTCTTTTTGAGGTTGCCATGGAATTGGTGTAATTTTTGGTGGCTTACCTTAGGGTATAGTGTCTCCTAAAACGGTAACTTTACCATTGCTGTTGGGTATATATACCAATGGGTGTAAAGCTGGCTAAAAAAAATTTGAACTTTTAAGTATGTGTAACAACATAGTGATAGAACTTTGACGACGCCTTCAGCACCACTGTGCTCTTCTTGAGTACATGTGGAAGGTAAGGTATAAGTTTGGTCACTGTGGTGATGTGGTAGTGTCTGTCATTATTATTATTATTATTATTATTATTATTATTATTATAATAGTTGTACATTGACCTTAATTTATTGTTGCTTAGAATGGTTCAATCTTAATATTTCTATTTATGTCATTTCTTCCTGGGCATTTACAGCCTCTCGCACAACCTGTATACAGGTGTAGGTTCCTAATTTACTACCCTAAGCGACAGATATTATTATTATTATTATTTAAAAATTATCGGTTGCTAGATTTTTTTTTTATATATGTAATTAAGTAATATTTTTATATGCTACTTTTAAAAAGCAAGGTTATATATAACTAGTTATTTTAGCTTGTATTTTAATGGTACTGCTCATATTTTTGAAGATTTAATATATAAATATAGTTAAACTGTAATACTGTATATATATTGTAACAGTTACCAAGGAGTGGAGAAATTTTAATGTTTGTGTCATTGGACTAAAAAATAATTTTGTCCTACTGACGTTTTGAAACTTGGTGTATGAAATATTTCAGTAGGTGTACCAAAAATTCAGTAGGTAAAGAGAAGAGTCATGGAACTAAAAAACCTTTTGTATGTTGTATTATTTTTGAAATATTATTTAGGCGTAGTTTAATTCTGTAATATTTTTTTTTTTTTTTTCCTAATTTTACCAAAATTTATAACGTAAACAATCATAGTCTTAACCCCGTAATCTCAGTGACTAGAATCCCCATTAAACTTGTGGACATAGTACATTTACTTTGGACATAGTACATTTACTTTGGGCATAGTACATTTACTTTGGACATAGTACATTTACTTTGGGCATAGTACATTTACTTTGGACATAGTACATTTACTTTGGGCATAGTACATTTACTTTGGACATAGTACATTTACTTTGGACATAGTACATTTACTTTGGACATAGTACATTTACTTTGGACATAGTACATTTACTTTGGACATAGTACATTGAAGTCTTGGCAGAAAAAGATACGTACAATACTCACATAAACTTTAATTGGCCTTATTTTTGGCAGTGGGAATTGTATATACTGTACGTATAATGGGTATATATATATATATATATATATATATATATATATATATATATATATATATATATATATATATATATATATATATATATATATATATATATATATATATATATATATATATATATATATATATATATATATATTCCTGTGTGTGTGTGTGTACGTGCATATTTGTAATGTAAAACTTTGAAAGCTTCTTAAGTTTATAAATATACATTTATTCAATATTTAATACTGATATATCTGGTTAGGTATTACAATATGCTTTATTTTATACACTGAAGTGATTTTTATGGTTTATTTTAATGTTATTTATTAAATGTAATTATTTTGATACAAAGTTGCATTATTATTGTTAGTAGTAGTAATTTTTTTTCTCTCTCTCTCTCTCTGCTGAGCATTTTAGTTCAAATAGGTGATAGTAGATTTTTTTGGTTTCTCAGTTCTCAGTGATATACTGAATATATATATATATATATATATATATATATATATATTATATATATATATATATATATATATATATATATATATATATATATATATATATATATATATATATATATATATATATATATATATATATATAATGATCCAACTGGTGAATTCGCCTATTATTTTTCTATTCCGAATAACCTAGAGCAGCTGATGCAACTCCTTAACCGCATCCCAGACCGTCTTGGTGATGAACTCAACATCTTTGATCTTTTCTTAACTTACTTTCCTTTGTAGATTGTTAAACTCTTTTCTCCTCTGAGATCATCCGATCACCTTCTTATCTCTGTTTCTTGTCCTGTCTCTTCAGGTCTTCCGCCAGAACTGCTCCGCCTACGGCGAGACGTTTCTGACACTTCGGTGCTGCTAACTGGTATGACTTACGGTTGTACTTCTCTTATTTCATATTAAATTATTAGCGTTTTCGTGGGAGGGGTCCCTCGGAATGTGCAGAGCGCATAACCGAGGTGATTTTCTCTGTCATGGAGGTTTACACCCATATTCTTTCCCATCAACTAAGCCTAACAAACCTTGTTTAACTCGGCTTGTTCTCGTGCTATACGCCGCAGGGATGTTGCCTTCAGGAATTACCGCCGTCTTCAAACTCCAGAAACTTATATATCTTGTATTGCATCCCGGAATCGTGTAATACCAAAAAATCATTTTGGCATTTTTGAAAAAAAAATGTCAACTCAACTCTTAACATCTTCCTCTAGTATCTTCCGAAATACTGACGACACAACTACCGTTTTGCCTTCTACGTAAGCTGAATTCTTCGCTCAAACTTCTGCATCTAATTCCACCTTGGACAATCTCAGAGCTATTCCTCCTCCTTCAATCCCTCCAACACATTTATGCCGAATATTGTAATTTAATGTGAAGTTTTTGCTCTCTCTGAGCTTAAGGTAAACTATTTCGTCTCTGTCTTTCTACTTCGACCTTCCCTTCTTGCTGAAAGCATATTCGCTCATTCAAAAAAAATAATTTTATTTTATTCATTACTGCTATCACCTTAAATACTGATCAAATGTTTCTCCTAAATTATTCCATTCCCAAATAGTTCAGTTTTTAAGGGTTGAACACGTAGGCATATTTTTCTTTCATTTTGTATGATTGAGAAGTGTGTGTATAAGTTAACGAATTGAACTTGATTTCCAAAAGTCTCCAGTTCAGTTCCTGAGGAAGAAGAAGACTCTAAAAGGAAAGTTCTCCTCTTTCTATTGAGCGTAAAACTCCAATGAGGTTTGAATTTTTTATTATTATATCATAATTAATTCATGCATTTGTGTTACCATGTATTTGTGAATTTTAAGGTGTAACAGTTCTTCATTTGATGATGACTTATGTAAATTAATGGGCGTAGTGTGTATGTAGACCTTCGTATGTGTGTGAATACTTTTTTTTTTTTTTCTCGAAAGACTCGGACAGATTTAAGTGTCTACTTGTACTTGAAATTTTGCGTTATGAAAAGTTTGGTGGATTTAAAATATATAAAATCTTTAAGGGATAATATTTGGTGGATTTAAATATATAAAATCCTTAAGGGATAAAATTATTATTTAATTTTTATTACAAAAAATATTTAATTCTAGTCATTATAAAAATTACTTCCCCAAGTTTAGATCGTGTACCAAGATGACTAAAGATTACCTGGTCGTACCCCATGGGGTTTCTTAAACATGGTAAACCCCCCCCCCCCCACAGGTGTTTTTAAACCCAAGAGAATCTCATAGATAAAATATTTATAAACTTTGAAGTTATAATTATTCTGGAGGAGGAAAATAGATAATATAAATGCCGCTTTGTTATAATTTTATTATTTACTAAAATTATATATTTTATATCATTTTAACTTTTATTATTATTAGTACTTTTTAATAAATAAGAAAAATATTTATTTTAAATTTTATAATTTTAGTTAAAAGATGTGTAATGTATTAAAATTTTATTGTAATAGAAGTTTATATATATATATATATATATATATATATATATATATATATATATATATATATATATATATATATATATATATATATATATATATATATATATTATATATATATATATATATATATATATATAATAATAATATGGTATATATATAATTTTTAGTGGCATGTATAAAAAATATATATAATTAATTGTAAATCAATAAATATATTGTGTAATTTGTAATTGTAATTTTATAGGGCTTATATTTATAATTATATATATATATATATATATATATATATATATATATATATATATATATATATATATATATATATATATATATATATATATATATATATATATATATATATATATATATATTAAAATAATAAAATTTAATTTTTTTTATTATTTTATTATTTTTTTTTATTTTTTATTTTTATTTTTTTTTTTTTTTTTTTTTATTTTTATTATTATTTTATTATTACTACAAAATGAAACTTTTTGTAGTTTCAATTTGGAACAAATTCTAGTCAATTTCTTTAACTCATATTTTTTATTATTATGATTATTATTATTATTTTGTATTAAAAAATAAAACTTTATTTTCTTCGTAATAAAAACCAATATATTTATGTATATTTTTTTTTTATCCTTAAAATATAGCTACTGTTATTGTATTTCTTAATTGAGATGGTAATATTTTGGTTTATAGTTAAATCATTTATTATAAATGGTATGAACTATACAACAGTTGTTGGTTAGGGAAATATTAGGAATGAATATATAAAATTTTCATTTAATTGACAAATGTATAAAAGCTTATTTTCTGTTCTATAAAATATGCACGGATTCCCCCCCCCCCCCCAAAGTTTTCAGTGGAGCCAAAACAAAAGCAATTTTTGGTTGGTTACTATTTGGGGTGCACCGATAAGCCAAGTGGCCGATTACCGATTAATTGGCCTTTCATCAATTACACCTAATAATTTAAATTAATACTGAGAAAAAGCAGTTATCAACATTATTATTTATTACTAATAACTATGCATGTTTTCATTATTACCGTAAATCATTTTTATTGCTTACTCTTCAGATATATAAAAAAATAAAAATTTAAAATTTTAAAGATAACTAGATTCTAGAATCTTGATTATAGAGATATAAATAATTAAAAATTAATTACTTTGTAACGAAAGCAGTATGTCAACCAGTTATTGTTGGAAGTATTTTGATGTTCATCCTAAGGATAAACAGTAAATGTATTTTTAAATTATGTAAAGCCACCATATCAAGAGGTGGCAAATCTGAAAAGAGTTCTACAATGACAAATATGTTGAACCACATTAAGAAATTCAATCAGATGAAGCAAAAGCTGAAACGGATAAGCTGAAAAGGCAATATGATTGGTCACAGCCAAGTACTTCAGAAGCAAGGTGCAGCAACTATGAGCCTCCAGTTCAACCAACTATACAATCAGTTTTAGTAAAGAGTAAAATTTGGAATATTAACGATCACAAGTCCCAAGAGATACATTATTTGATAGGAGACATGATAGCTGTTGATATTCAGCCATATTCTTTAACATCTGACATTGGATTCCAAAGGCTTATTGCAAAACTCTTTCCTAATTAAAGAATTCCATCAAGAAAATATTTCACAGACAAAATAATCCCGGATATATTTATGAAAGTAAAAGAAAAAATTCAGATATCGCTTGATGAAATTAGCAGTCTTTCTTTGACCACAGACATTTGGACAGCTTCAACAAATAATGCTCCATTTCTGAGTGTGACAGGCCATTGGCTTTCAGATGAGTTTGAACAATGTAGAGCTGTGCTTAGAGTTGTTCCTTTCCCTGGTTCACATACAGCTGAAATAATAAGTGAACAACTACACATAGTTCTGAATGAGTATAAGATCTCCAACAAAATTTTTCTTGTACTACGAGTTTCCGCAGCAAATATGGTTGGTGGTATGAGGAAGTGTGGTGTACAGTCACTATCATGTTTCATACGCACATTGCAACTTTTCAGTAAATGATTCAATATTTTCGCAAAAGGCTGTGAGCAATATAATTGCAAATAGCAGAAAAATAGTATCACACTTTAATCATTCTTCATTAGCGATTAGCAAATTAACTGAAATCCAGGAGCAGCTTAAAAGGACAAACATAAACTGATTCAAGATGTGTCTACTCGCTGGAATTCAACATATAATATGTTGAAAATAAATTTAGAACAGCTAAAAGCTCTTATAATGTATGCTGTTGACAATGACATTCCAACTTTATCAAGTTACCAATGAACAATTGTTGAAAAAGTTGTCCATTTATTAAGTCCATTTGAAGACATCAGCAAAGAATCAAGTAACAGAACATCAACTATATCAATGATAATCCCTACAATATTAGCTCTCAGATTATTTCTATTAAAAGCTACCAAACCTACTGGTGAATTTAGTGGAATTATTTCAACTGTTGAAGAATTCAGTGCAAGATGTGCATCATACGTAAATGAAAAATTTCTGTGCTTGGCTACTTTTCTCGATTCCAGATTTAAATTGAAATTTCAAAAGGATAACATTAAAGAAGAAACTATTAAGAAATGGGTTATGGATATTGTAGAACATCAATCTGAGATAAATTCTATTGATAGTCAAACAGGAGACAGCTCTTCTAATGATGATCAAGATAATGAAACTTAATGAAAGTGTACCTAAAACTGTTTCCCTTTCAAAACTGTTAGATGATTTTGAGTCAAATAAGTCTATGAAAATAAATTCAGACTTAGACGTTGCAAGTACAACAGATGTGCAACCCAAACTCAAGAGGAGTAAATCTGTTACTCATAGATGCGCAAAGGAACTGGATCAATATTTAACTCTACCAACACTTCAAAGAAGCGAAGACCCATTTCTTTGGTGGAAAAAGACATGGGAGACTTTACCAATATTGAGCAATTTGGCTTCAAAATATCTAAACGCACCACCATCATCTGTTGAGAGTGAAAGACTTTTTAGTACTATGAACCTACAAGGAAAAGGCTGTGTCCTGAAAATGGGGAAACTCTTATGTTTCTGCATTATAACTTAAGAAGTATTCGAACTTTAATTAACTACTGATGAGCTTGAGAGCTTAGATAGAAGACAACATGAATTGAAGAGGCAACAGTATAAACAGAAAACATGGAAAA
>SEYY01011957.1:0-14178 GCA_009176605.1 Armadillidium nasatum | reverse complement strand
TATATATATATATATATATATATATATATATATATATATATTAATAATAACATCCGCATCCATCCGCATCCGCATATCATCAAAATTAACATCCGCATCCGAACCGAATTCAAAATCGCATCCGCACCGCAAAAATCGCATCCGCATCACTTCGAAAATTCAACCGCATCCGCATCCGCACTTTCGAAAATTCATCCGCATCCGCATCCGCATCCGCATCCGCATCCGCAAATTGGAAAATATGACATCCGATCCATCACTAATATATATATATATATATATATATATATATATATATATATATATATATATATATATATATATATATATATATATATATATATATATATATATATATATATATATATATATATATATATATATATATATATATATATATATATATATTTTTTTTTTCTTTTTTTTCTTATTTATTTTTTTTTTTTTTTTTTTTTTTTTTTTTTTTTTTTTTATTTTTACTGGGATTTTGAAGGAATTTTAGTTTTGCGTATTTTTTATAGCACACACACACACATACAGAGGCAGATATAGACACACACACGCTCACAGACACAGACACGCACACACACACACACCACACACAACACACACACACACACACACACACACACACACACACACACAATTATATATATATATATATATATATATATATATATATATATTATATATATATATATATATATATATATATATATATAATATATATATATATATATATATATCGCTCAGTCACTCAGTGGTAGAGCACTCGCCTTACAAGCGGAATACCAAGGTTCGAGATTGACCTGTACGAAGAAAAGGGGAAGGCCTGTGTTGCGTGTTTTCAAAGATGTTATAGTTATGTGAAATATTTTGTCTGGGAGATGAAGAAGGAACTGAGTTTTTGAGGTAAAAGCAACCATGTTTTCTTTGCCCCATGTAGAAATATGAGAATCATCAAAGCCCAGTTACTTAATGACTTACCTTTTAGCAGCTGCAAATGCAAGTTAAGTAGGGCGTCTTTTAAGGTGAGAGAAGTAATAAAAGGGTGGAGTGGCATAAGATTGGATAGATGGAAGAAGTGGTAAAAACAAAGTTATTTATGAAATATAGAAAAAGAGTTTTGTTAGGACAGAATAGTGAAAAAAACGACTATTGATTACACTAAATAACGGACTGTTTTGATCTACAACTGCTGGTATAGAAAAACCGAAAAGGAAATTAATGGGAAGTTTGCAGAGGGAAAGATAAATACTAAAAGAGGGAAGTTTGGAAATCAAAGCTCTATCGAAATCTTTCGGTATAACTTGATCCAAGGCATATGATTAAACAAAATGTTAAAGAATCTTAAGAAAGGGAAAGAATATCAACAACAGAACTTTCTATGAGAAAGCCGTACTGGCCATCAGAAATAAGATTAAAAGAACTAAGATGTTTCCAGACTATTTTGTTAAGGATAAATAGGTAGAACAGAGATAGGATAGGATAGGGTAGGATAGGGAATGGTACTCCTATTTTAAGGCATTGGTTGAATGAAAGTACGCTTCCGCAAATAAGAAAATTTGAAGGGGAAAGACAGAGACAAAACAATTTTACGAAAGGGAGAGTCTAAACTCAGAATATACAAGATTAAGAAATACAGGAGGTTATATGGTATACGTGAGTCATATAGTGTTTAACTTGCTGATATTATGTGTGAATGATTATTATATTATATATATATATATATATATATATATATATATATATAATATATATATATATATATATATATATATATATATATATATATATATATATATAATATATATATATATATATAGACATACAAAACACTATAACCGTGTAAAATTTTAGACAGAAAAAAACCCACTGGAAATAAAAACGAAACAATTAAAATTTGGAGCAAGACTTTCGAAGGGATAGCCACCCTTCCTCTTTCAGGCTCTCCTGAAAGAGGAAGGGTTTGCTCCAAATTTTAATTGAGTTTCGTTTTTATTTTCCTGTGGTTTTTTATATATATATATATATATATATATATATAATATATATATATATATATATATATATATATATATATATATATATATATATATTATATATATATATATATATATATATATATATATATATATAATATATATATATATATATATATATATATATATATATATATATATATATATATATATATATATATATATATATATATATATATATATATATATATATATATATATATATATATATATATATATATATATATATATATATATATATATATTACAGAATTACAGAGGACGACTTCGAAAGCTTGGGATCGTTTACTATTTATGATTTGATATCAGGCACTTCTGGCACTTATTTTCGATGCAATTACGGAGCTTGCATTCCTCATTTCTATACTTGTAATGGATTAATAGACTGTTTTGACAGCTCAGACGAAACAGAGAAATTATGTTCTAAAACAAAGTAATTAGAATATTTATTTCATAGATGTAATGGCTACTTAGTTTTTAGTATGAAACCGCATCATCACGTCAGGATGATGTAATTCTTTTTTTTATATGTTAATTCCCAAAGCTCTGCTTTGTCAATATTCATTAGCAGTAATTGTAAAATATTTAAACACAAAATGACTAAAGTTTTTTAGGCCACAAATGAACACTAATCGACTTTAAAATATTATTTTAAAAATAATTGATTTTGTTCCCTGCCTTCTAATTTAGTTGTTATAGATATATTTAATTGTAAGGCTACCATTTTAGCGACAGTGCAAAGTGACACTATGCCCGTGAAAGCGCCAGTGCCAACCTCACTGTCTTTTTTTTTTTTTTTTTTTTTTTTTTTTTTTTTTTTTAAAGGAAATGATGGGAAATTGATAGGAAAATGAAATGAAAGTGCCCCCCATGCTCTTTTTTTATGTTTTTTTCTTTAATTCCCTTAATCCGGATAATAATCTAATTAATTATGCTGATCCCTTAATCAGTTAATTTTGGAACTTCATTAATTAGGCTAATCCCTTTAATCTCTTAAACCTCGCCCCCATTTTCCAATGCACGTGCCGTCAGTCACATGCCACTCTGCCCTTTGAAAACTCACCTACCGGTTCCAACACTCTTTCTTGAGCTATTTCTAGTTTTTTCAGCACGTGGACATAAATATTCCTACGAACCAGGAAAGTGCCAGTGCCAGCGACATATGGCACTGAAAATAAAGCACCTTCGGGGATGACGTCACATGTGTGCGCATGAGCATGCGCATCCGTAAACACACACACACACCTGAACCTCTAACGTCATGACACTTTGCCATAATGAAACTGTGACGTCATCCGTTCTCCATCTTGGATTTCTATCCACGTAGTTTTCATCTTCATCTTGAATTTTTATCCACATGGCTTTTATCTTCGCCCTCTTGAATTTCTGTCCACATGGGTTTCTTCGCCATCTTGGATTTGGGTACGTGGTTTTTAATTTTCTATCTTTTTTTTCCTTCATCATAGCGCCATCGTTTGATTGGAAACCAAACTTCCAATATTTACAAACATTGATTTGAACTCATAAACTTTCGAGAGACTAGGATTTGAAACCTTACCCTCTGATTTGAAATCCATCACGCTTCCCCCACACCAAACTGGACTATTTCTCACATAATAACAATATGTTCTGCTTAAGCACAATTTTTTTCTTTCTCTTCTCTCAGATACTTTTTGTAACTTGGAATATTTTATTACTTAGTTCATTATATAATTACGCTTAATGTCATTGCTGGTATCGTCCATTGTCACACAATGACTATATAATCATTGTTGTTACTTTATATCTTTATATAATAAGCGCTATCAACAAATACGTTCCTTTACTGTATTATCATAACGCCATCAGCATCACTTGACTTTGAATCCGAAGGATTCGGATCAACTTGGACCCGTATAAACGAGAAGATCCCGCATGACGTCATCAGAATCATATGATTATCAATCCGAAGGAGTAAGATGATCCCCATTATCGTATCTGCCGGACGCAGAATAACGCAGCGTGCGAATGTACATGAATACACACACCCATTATGGATAAGGAAATTGAAACTTTTGTTGCTGAGAGACGGTTCTAAATATTAACAGTGAACCAATTTTTAGTGAAATCTGACAACACCAAATATTTGTTAATATCTAAAAACATCATTATCATATTTTCAAACACGGATGTACATTTTGAAACTGTGACGTCATATCCTTTATTTAATAATTTTGTATTTTATACTTTTTCATAAACTAAAAAAACTTAGGAAACAACATTTTTTGACAGCTTTGTCACATACTTTCTTATTAAATACTATGTATTTAAGAAATCTAATTATAATCACATGCTTTTTATTGATTGTGACGTCACATAAATTCTTGTGACTTCATATTTTTTTGAATAGTTGTGCTTTAAAAATCATTACGTGAATTATAAATCGTAGAACTATATATTTTCTTAACTAAGTGACGTCAATATGAAACTCTTATTTTTCAAGTCATGATCTGAATTACAAATCATGGAACTATTTTTTTTTTTTATATTTAACATGCATCTAAATACTTTTTTATTTACTGAAAGTAAGTACAATAGAAATATATGTCAATGGACGTCATAATCACGTGGCTGAAATTTCTTTTTTACTTAATCAATTCCTAATTATTTAATTCTTATGAATCGCTTAAATTTACATTTACCATAAGACATAGCCAGGTGTTTATTGTATTGCACCAGCTGTTTCATATCCACGACGTCATTTTATAACAATATTCAATTTATTTATAAATAAAAATTCTTATTAATTAATTAATCCCTTTCTTTATATGATTTATATATGCGAAGACATTAACATTTAATATTACACATATAATTTTCATCTCCTGGCTCTTTATCTTTAACGGCATCATGACACCACATATGTTTTCTTAGATATTCTTCCCGTTTTCTTCAAACTATAACTTTAAATTATTTTTAAACTAATTCATATTACATTTTCCATATTCCTTTTCAAGCTATGACTTTTAAAAAATTATTTTTAAACTTAATTCAATTTACATTTTCTACATTTATTTTCGCTATAACTTGTTTGATTTGCTGACAATGCTTCTTTAAAGTGATGCCTTACTTTCCTATTTTTCATTGAACATGTCTAAAGAACTTATGTATGACGAATCGATAACATCCAGGTACGTGTCTTAGTCCTTCGAGTGAGACATATACATAAATATATTACCTTACAGTTGAAATAAGCTCTCGAAGAGAAATGCTTACTTTGTTCTGTGGGATAAAGCATGGTGAATAACAAATTTGAAGTAATGCTGATGACTTTGTTTATTGAAAAGTGAGAAAATTTGAAATCAATAATATTTTTTCTGTCCAAAAGAAAAAATTCAAGATGGTGCTCAGAAAATATATTTGTGAAATTATGTGGTGAAGAGAAAATGAAGATGGCTGAGAGGTGATGTTATAGTCTCATGATGCTCAAGAGTGATGACGCGTAGTATTATGTGTGTGTGCATATATCTACGTATAGATGTGTGTGTGTGTGTGTGTGTTTTCGCTAGTGCATTGTGCTGGATGGGGAATTATATGATTTTCATGTCTTAGTAATGTTAAGAACATTAAATTTTTAAAAATAATTATAAAATAAAGAGAAAAACATTAAATTTTGAAGATTTCTGAGATACAAAATAAGTTTTATTAAAAAGAAACAAAATAAAATTTAAAAATCACAGCTTGAAGGAAGTATAGAAAATGGGATATTAAATACCGTGAAAATTTTTTATTGAATTTAAAGAACTGCCTGCTTATAATGGGGTAAAGTGAATAAATGTACATAAATAAAGTACGTTCATAAACAGGAAATATCAAGAATTGGTATAAGTTGACGCCATGACTCAGGGAAATGAAAAATTAATTTGAAAGTTTATTGAAAATATTTGCCATGGTTTCGGTGTTAAAAATTTTATCTCTTGATAGTTATGTAAGGAGTATAAAAAAGGCTCTGATTCCATACCAATGATGTAATAATACTGTGATAACAACATGTAAGGGCATAAGAATAGCTTAGTAATGAACTTGGTAAGGGTAGGAAATATATATTGATACTGATGAAATGCACGTATACTTATATCTTCATTCAGTGAACACGAGTTCGAGACCTAAATTACTGAGAAGAAGGTGATGCTTACCCTGAAATGCTAGAGAAGACCTGTTGACTTTATTCCATGATGATACTCATGATATATTACTCTTTATATTTGTAAATATAAAGAGTAATATATTTAATAATTGATATATGACGTCATTCTATGACGTCACATTCATGAAAATCTGACTCAGATACTATGGAAACATGATTATTACAAAACGTGGAGAATAAGTTTTGTATAATCCATCAAGTGAAAGGATTTTAACGTTATTCAGTGGTGATTTATATATATAAAATAATATTGTCGTAAACGAAATCTACTATTAATGCATAAAGAAAAAAGAATAGAAACTACAGAAGAATACTGAGTTGAAGTCCTGGAATTGCTTGTATGCGATTAATAACGTGAAGAAAAAACAAAATGGATGTAGTGAAGAAGGTGTGTACTTAAAACTTCGAGATTAGAAAAATAAGAAAATAAATAGTTGCATCTTTAAAATTCATGTTATGACTTGATGAAAGATGAAAGGGAAAGATGAGATAATTAAATTCGAGGTAGTAAAAATAAAAATGGTTTGATTGTAATTAAAAAATTGGTAAATTCAAAAGGGAGAGACTCTGGTTGAGGGAGGACTTCCATGAAGGGAGAGATGATTTGGATCTTAGAAATTACTCTGGTCAAGGTGTAGATCAAAGGAAAATAGTACTTCAAAAAATTTAATTCAGGACTTTAACAGAAAAGGAAAGATTTTATTAAGATTGGAGAAAGGGAAACATCATAATGTTTAAGGGTTTAGAAATAAGTACGTGTACGAACGTGTATGTATGGTTGAGTGCGATTATATGTGAGTATGTGTGCAAATGTATGTATGAGTTTGTATGTGTGATTATTTGTGAGTATGCGTGTGTATATGTGAATATATGTTAATATCTATATGTATCTACGTTTGAGTTCATTTGAACATTAATATGTTTATGCATGAGTGTTTGAATGTTTTAAGTGTGAATGTGAAAATAATTGTCTCCATGAGTTCATTCATAAAGAATATGTTTTTGCGTGGCTATGTTTGAATATGTGTATGCATGATGTGAGTGTATAAGTGTTTTCTATGAGAATGTATGGATGTATGTGTTAATATGTTTACGCATGAATTCAAATGAGCATGAATATGTTTATGTGTGAATATGTTTGAGTGTAATTATGTGAGTTTGTGTATTTGGAAGTATAGGATAGATGATTCCTTATACGCTTTAAATAATTTTTTTTTAGAAAAGTATCTAGTTAGAAAATAAAAATTATAAAAGATTTATGTAACAAAGTAATTTATTATTAAAAGGTGTGAATTAATTTTTTTAAAAAATTATAGCTTGAATAGCTTGGAAGAGATTAAAGAAAATGTAAGGTAAATTAGTTTAAAAATAATTTAAATTTATGGTTTGAAGAAAACGGGAATAATATCTAAGAAAACTTATGTGGTGTTATAGAAAGAAAGAAACAGATTCAGGAGATGAAAATTATATGTGTAATATTAAATGCTAATGTCTTCGCAAATATAAATCATATTAAGGTATTGATTTATTATGTAATAAGAATTTTTATTTATTGTAACAGAATGACATCGTGGATATGAAAAAATAGGTTCAAGTCCGATAAACAAGTGGTTATATTTTATGGTAAATGTAAATTTAAGCGATTCATAAATATGACATATCAGGAATTGATTGGCTACGAAACAAATATCAGCCACTTGATTATGACATCATAGACACATGTTTCTATTGTACTTACTATTAATTAATAATAATGTATTTTAAAAGCAAGTTAAATAAAAAGGAAAATAATAGAATTTCATAATGACATCATTTAGTTCAGGAAATAAGATGTATAAATAAATAAATAAATAGTTCCATGATTTGTAATTCAGGTCAAGACTTGAAAAATAATAAAGTTTCATAATGACGTCACTTAAATAGAAAGTTACACAATTTTTAATTCAGGTCATGACTTGAAAGCAAAACGATCAAAAGAAATGCATGACTTCACATGAATATATGGTCTTCAGGTCAAAACAATAAAAAAACATATGATTATATTTGTTTTCTTGGATACATAGTATTAATAAAAAAGTATGTGACAATGCTGAGTCAAACATTTATATATATTAACCATATTTTTAGTTTATGAACTATATAAAATAAAGTTAATAAATAAAAAATATGACGTCACAATATCGAAATATATATCCGTGTTTGAAAACATGATGATGATGGTGTTGAGCATTAATATATACGTGGTGTTTTCAGATTTCAATAAAACTTCGTTCACTGTTAATATTCAGATCTCTCTAAACAATAAATGTCTCTAAATAAATGTTTGTATGTATGCCTGCGCGTTCGCAGGCTTCGTTATGCTGCTCCCATTGAGTTGCATGAGTTATTTCCGCGCCGCTGCGCGAAGCCGGTTCTAACGCCCGGAGGAGTCTTCCGGCAGATACGACGATGGGAATCATCTAACTTCTTCGGAATCATGATCACATGATTCTGATAAATCACATGCATGTTCTTGATTCACGCTGTGGATTATCCGACTCCTTCGGATTCAAGATTCAAGTGATGCTATTGACGTTATGATAATATGGTAAAGGAATGTATTTGGTGACAGTGCTTGTTATGTAAAAATATTACATAACAACAGTGATTTATAATCATTATGTGACAATGGATGATGCCAACGATGACGTAAGCGTGATTAAATAACCTAAAAAGTACTTAATTATTCCAAGTCACAAAATGTACCTGAGAGAAGAAGAAAGGGAAAAGTTTTGCATTAATAGAACAAATTGTACTTTGTAAAAAATGATCCGGTTTGGTGTGATGTAACGTTATTAATTTCAAATTAGAGGAAGAGGTTTCAAATCCTGGTCTCTCGAAAGCATTGAGTTCGTATCCTGGTTTGGGAATATTAAAATTTTCATTTTCAATCAATAGTTGACGCTAAGATGAACGATAAAAAGGTGGGGAAATTCAGAACCAAGTGGTCAAATCAAAGATGACGACGAAACCCGCGTGGTCAGAAATTCGAATACGGAGATGAAAACCACGTGAATAGAAATTCAAGATGGCGGAGATGAAAGCCACGTCAATAGAAATACTAGATGACGGACGTATGACGCCAAAGTTTCATGATGTCACAGTGTCATGACGTCACAAGATCAGGTGTGCGTGTACGTACATGGGCGTATTTGCACACGTGTGGGAAGTCATCACCGAAAGTGCCTTACAATTAGTGCACCGGAACTTTCCTAGTTCCAAGGAGCCTTATCTAAGCAAGTTATCACGTGCTAAAAAAAGCTAGATATGGCTATAAAAAACTAGAAATATCTCAAGAAAGAGCGTGAATCGGATAGTGGGAACCGATAAGAAAGGTGTCAAATGCCTTCTGGCATGTGCCATGGGAAAATTGAGCAGAGCTTAAGGGATTAAGGATATTAGTCTAATTAATTCGAGGTCAAAATTAATTGATTAAGAGGATTAGCCTAACTAATTTTGGGATTATTAGGATTAATTAACGAATTACCAGAATTAAGGGGATTAAAAAAACCTTCAGGAAAGAGCGTGGGGGTAATTTCCCTTCAGTTCCCCTCATAAGAGCCCAGAAAAGAAGGTGGGGTTGGTACTGACACTGTGCCACATGGTACTGGCACTGCCGCCAAAATAATAGCCTTACTACAGATAATATATATATATATATATATATATATATATATATATATATATATATATATATATATATATATATATATATATATATATATATATATATATATATATATATATATATATATATATATATATATATATATATATATATGTATCAGATGTCCAAGAAATAATTTCCGTTGTAATTACGGAGGATGTATATCCCGCAATAAGAGATGCAACGGAATGAAGGATTGTCTTGATGGATCCGACGAGACCTCAAAACTTTGTCAAAGGAACAGATGCCGACTCAACTATTTTCAGTGTGACTACGGAGCTTGCATCTTTGGAGTAAGTGAAGCAATATAGTGCTATTCGCATCATTAGATGTTTCACACAAGTTAACAATTATATTTTGAGTAGGTAGATTGATAGCATAATTAAAGCTTCTGTTACTTTAAGTTAAGTGTGACTATTTTCATTGCGTATAATATATTTGAGATTTTATATTAATTGCTGTTTTAATGTCAGTTATTATTATCTTCATATTTTCCCATAATAATTATCTGAATACGAGATGAAAAAAACTAAGGTTTCTAAATGTGTTTCATAAACTTCCAGAATATAGAAGTCTTTATATAGATATTTCTTGATAAATCAAACTGATACTTATGAATATTTGAGTTACTTAGCAAATACGAAGAATATTGCTTCAATGTTTAAAGGGATATTTCCATCTTAAATAAAAGTTGATAACATCGACTCTGAACAACACTTAATTATTTATTACATGTTGCTTGAAAGATATTTAAGGAATTCAATTAAATTTTTTTAACATTGAAATTAAGGGAAATAGTGAATATTTTTCCTTGGAATCTTGTCTGAGGAGAAATTAAGCTAATATATTTCTAAAATTGGCATTTTAGTGCACTTAAAAAAAAAGTATATTTATTATATATATATATATATATATATATATATATATATATATATATATATATATATATATATATATATATATATATATAATTATATATAATATATAACGCTATTGACTTATTCCTAGGGAAATTTAAGGTAAAAATGAAGACGAGAAAACTTCTATTTAACATCAGTATTTGTAATTTATTGCACAGGACTTTTCAGGTCTACCTTGACCCATCATCAGCTGAAACAAATTTAAAATAGTAAGAATACATAATTAAATAGTAATCATAATCATCAAAATAATAATAACATCTTCATAATAATAATTATAGTAAATAATCATAAATATTCTAGTATTAAAATGTCAATAATGACAATAATAATAATATTATTGCATTATTCGTAAGTACGGGCACACACCTCCACACACAGGCACTCCCATTACCCTACAATATTGACCGGACTTCAAAAACTGATAAATTGTAGATGTTGCGCTAATTCTGCTCTTTAGTATATAATTATAGTTGGTTCTTGAAAACAATAATTTGTCTCCCATGAAAATCAAATAATTTAAGTGAGTCAGAGTATAATTTACTTTTATAAAGTATTATCAGCTTTAGCTCTTGCTCCATGTGATCTTCCAATTTTTTTTATTTTAGGTACTGCAATAGAAAGAGTCATTATCTGAAAAGTCAGTCGATATCCAAGGCTAAATTCACTATAAGTAATGCAATTATTATTTAAAATTTAACTAGATAAAGGTCTTACCTGGTTGACTTCTCTCACCCTGTTTAATAACTTGACTTCTTCCTATCTCCTCCTCATAAACACTGACCAATTATCCTTTTTTTTCAATTTTCCTATCTCCCCTCCTGATAATATTCAATTCGTTGGCGGAAATCTATATATAATATATATATATATATATATATATATATATATATATATATTATATATATATATATATAATATATATATATATATATATATATATATATATATTAATATATATATATATATATATATTATATATATATATATATATATATATATATATATATATATATATATATATATATATATAAGTTATCAGAGAAAAAATGTAATGGAAAAAGAGATTGTGCAGACGGAAGCGATGAAACGGCTGCAACATGTGGAGCCAATCACGTCGTTACTCAAGAACCAAGTTCGACTCAGCAGACTGTAGTTTCAAGCTCGAAAAACACTCCTACTACTGCCTCTACTTCTACCATTTCTACTTCTACTGCCAGTACTTCTACTACTACTTCTACTGCCAGTGCTTCTACTACTACTTCTACTGCCAGTACTTCTACTACTACTTCTACTGCCAGTACTGCTACTACTACTACCACCACTACCACGACTTCTACAGATACTGCAGCTATTAATACTACTATGGCAACTTCCACAGACACAACACAGCAAAAGTAAAGTTTCCCGAAGTGACAACAAGTACTGAAAGTAAGAATCAAAGTTAAAGTTTCTATATATATATATATATATATATATATATATATATATATATATATATATATATATATATATATATATATATATATATATATATATATATATATATATATAAAGGTGTATGAAATGCATCATTTTTTTTCAGGTGAAACTTCATTGAAGGATTTAAATTCAACAAACGAGGAAGAGACGAATTCAACTCAAATCATTTCTGATGAGTCTCTTGTATGTGATGAATCTGAATGTCTCTGTCCTCCTCCTTACAATTTTTGCGTATTTTGCACAGAAAATACAGACATCGAACATGTATGCAAAGATTTAGGTCAGTATGTGAATATTAAAATTAATTAATTAATTAGTTAATTAATAATAATAATAATAATAATAATAATAATAATAATAATAATAATAATAATAATAATAATAATAATGAACGATACTTTGTTTTTATACTCTGCACCTTATCCCGCATGATGCAGGGTGATATTGACTGCAGAAATATTCATATTCCTGCAACCGTCGTGGGAAGAGAGATGAGAGAGAGAGAGAGAGACAGGATAATACTAATAAAAATTGTAGGACAAAATTACTGTGGGAAGTAAAATTCAGTAGTGCAAAGTTAAAAAATAATTAATACTAAGTAGTTTAGCTCATAAAATTTGTATATACCAAAACTGTTTTTTTTTATTTTTTTTTTTTTCTATTTTTTTGTATTCAGCAGAGAATTTAGATTAAAAATTAAACTTTTTTGATTGCTATTAATATTAGAAGAAAGAAATCTCTGGATTTTACTGGTTGGATTTACAGTAAAAAAGTTTTAAGTCTTCACCAATTTCTTTCTTTAATATTAACAAATGCGTTCCTTTTATAGGTTCATACCCTAGGGCGGGGACCTCAGCATACCATAAGGATAGCCACACTTGTTTTCTAACTAGAACACAGGTTCACTTCCATTTTTTGCATGAACAATTGTCTGGCCTGTGTACTTTTCCATGAATGGCAGCCATCTAAAACCTTCATACGAGTAAGGATTCTGACCGTCTCTGCCGATATGTGCAATAGTTTTAGATATCATGAAATGAGTTTTTAAAATTCTAGAACATAAAGTGGATATCGTGCAGCATTCGTTCAAGCAATCAATCATGAAAATATCCATAAACATTTTTCTGAACTTTTCAAAACTCTTTCTTAAAATATCCACACCTTGGATACAGTATTTCGTGCATTCAGGTTTAAGGTCATAGTTTCTATTTATATACAAAATATAAATTCCTCAAATTCACGCTTTTCAGACTCATTCACTCTGTTAGTTTCAAATTATTGAGATATCAGAGATGGGGCCTTACATAGTTTGCTGCATCCCGATTCAAGAATGAATACCCATAATAATACCCTAGCATTTCTGTAATTTCTTTAAGGTTCATGGCATATATAGAAGTATGTCTTTAAACGTTATGTTTTGTATTCTGTCAATATTATTTTTGTTCCTCTTCTAATAGGATTACTTGAAATTGAATCTGCCTTGGGAATAAATGACAGTTTGCAATACACAAACTGGGAGACGAATATCCTCCCATTATGTGCCGCTACCATTATTTGAGCTTTCTCATGATCTTCAGAAAGTGAAACAAATAATTTATGAATTTATTAACTGGACATTCATCATACTCATTTACAGCATCTATATTTAAAAAAAAAAACCAGTTCTTTAGTTTTAGTCCCGCAATTTTCACGCTTATGCAGTAGTTCCTACATTCTTTATAACTATATTTATAACAGACTAGTTGATTTATAAGTGAATATAGAATCATATCTACAATTGTATTATTTTTTCCATTATCCCGTTCGTTATGATTATATACTTCCACATAATAAAATGTGAAA
>SEYY01011956.1:0-21662 GCA_009176605.1 Armadillidium nasatum | reverse complement strand
ATACCCAAAACTTTAATAAGAGAAGACAAGGATGTCAAATACATAAAAACTGGACTGTGGAGCAATTAATGGAGATCATTTATTTTGATGAGTCGAGCTTTACACTTTTTCCGACCTCTGACCGATTGTGCGTCTGTTGAGCACCGAGACAAGCTTGCAATTCAGAGTCTTTGTACCCAACAGCGAGTTCAGTCAAGGTATGGACAGCCAAATTGCAGTTTCTGCCGGACCTATCCTTGCCCTACAAGGTACTGTCACTGCCAACTACAATGTTGCTATTTTGGTTGACAATGTCCATCACATAATGCAATGTTTATTCCCTGATTGTGATGCTGTTTGTGATGATGATAAAGCCCTTGTTTACACATATAAAATCGACCAGGACTGGTTTTCTGAGAATGAGGGTTAGGATTCAAGTCTGCCATGGCCTCCACAATCACCTGATCCTAATATTATTGAACTCTTGTGGGCAGTATTGAATATATATATATATATATATATATATATATATATATATATATATATATATATATATATATATATATATATATATATATATATATATATATATATATATATATATATATATATATATATATATATATATATATATATATATATATATATATATATATATATATATATATATATATATATATATATATATATATATATATATATATATATATATATATATATATATATATATATATATATATATATATATATATATATATATATATATATATATATATATATATATATATATATATATATATATATATATATATATATATATATATAAATATGACTGATTTCTAGGAAATCTTATTTTTATATAAGGCATAACTGCAATCAAATTTTCAACATTTTTTTTTTTTTATTTTAATATTTCAAACGTTTCGGATTATCTAATCCATCCTCAGTGACAATCTAAAAATATTAAAAAATATTAAAAAACTAACAATTAAAGAATTCAAAAACTGTTAAAATTACAATAAAAAATTTTTTCTTTAAAAAATTATATTATTATAAATATATACGATATATATATATATTATATATATATATATATATATATATATATATATATATATATATATATATATATATATATATATATATATATATATATATATATATATATATATATATATATATATATATATATATATATATATATATATATATATATATATATATATATATATAGGGGAGGACGTAGCACCCTCCGAAGCGATGAAATTACTCCCATTGGGCTTAACCGCTGGGTGATAGGGTGGGCTAGACCATTCCGTTTCCCTCCGTTTCACTACGTTGCCCTTTGGTTCGTTATTTTTCGCGTTTCACCTTCTCAGAGGATCTCTAGTGTACTCTCGTCTTACACTGGAGTGTCTATGTTCACTCTATGTATTCTCTCGTCTTACACTGGAGTGTCTACGTTCACACTTCTCCTTCCCGCGACACTCTTCTCACATTTCCACAAATTTACAAGCGCTTACATGTGTATGTGTTTATACGAGAAAAATGGAAAATAAAAGAAAAAATAATTTATTTAAAAATAAAAAAGAGAAAAAATTATAAAAAAGAATTAAAAAAGATAAAGAGAAAAGAAAAATAGTAAAAAAATCAGAGAAATTTGTTTATATATGATTACTATATATATATATATATATATATATATATATATATATATATATATATATATATATATATATATATATATATATATATATATATATATATATATATATATATATATATATATATATATATATATATATATATATATATATTAGCTTAGGATTAAATTGTTTACATATTTCCCCCCCTAAAATCCCATCGTGATGAAAATATCTTTTTTGGTATAAAAACAGAAGTTTTATTTTACCGTTTAAAATATTTTAAAGGTTGTCTCAGGAATTCTTACTGCACCTGGAGAAAAGATCCTCTTTTGTAACAAATGAGGTTTTTTAAAATTGATAAGAGAATTGGAATTAAAAGTTATTTTTCTTAAAGTTGATGTAAAGAAATGGGGAATGAAGTAGAGAAAGAGGGAAAAAGAAATGAGGAAGAGAGATAAAGGAAAAAGAAGGAAGACGTAAAGAAAGGTTCAGGAATAAAGATGGAGAGAGAGAGAGAGAGAGAGAGAGAGAGAGAGAGAGAGAGAGAGAGAGAGAGAGAGAGAGAGAGAGAATTATTTCAGATATTGCTTTGAAAAAGAAAACGAGGTTAGAAAATAATAAATAATATTTCGACAGTTATTATGTTTGTTGGTTTTTATTTTCCACCTCAGTTTGTTGGTTTCTTTGTTAAATGTTTCTTTTTTGGTAGAATGTATACCAATATTTTGATTAATTTGTCGACTGATTTGCTGAAACTGACCAAATGTTTTTTGTTGGTTTTCATTTTGCTCGTTTAGTTTGGATTGTTGCTCTGATTTCGGATATAATATTTGTGTTTTAACAAACTTTGTTTTTATTTACAAATAAAATAAAACAAACCTTTTTCCTGAATTGTTAACGTTAGTGATGGAAATCAACAATAACAACGCACACAAACACACACATACACACACGCATAAAAAAAAAAAAAAAAAAAAAAAAAAAAAAAAAAAAAAAAAAAAAAAAAAAAAAAAAAAAATAAATAAAAATAATATAAATTAATAATAATAATAATAATAATAATAATAATAATAATAATAATAATAATAATAATAATAATAATAATAAAAATGCTTATATTTCTCCTTTAATATTTTTTTGAAACATATAGAAAGTTCTTGTGGTAAAATTGAAGATCGAATCCGCTTTTTCCGTCAAAATTTTAAAAGTAAAGAAAAAATAAATATATATATATATATATATATATATATATATATATATATATATATATATATATATATATATATATATATATATATATATATATATATATATATATATATATATATATATATCATATATACTATTTTAGGAAATTTCTTATCAGATCAAGTTGTCCCCGCTTAAAATATTGAGGAGAAAAAAAACAGATTAGGGGTCAACTTAAAAACAGATAAGCCTAGAAAACATTAGATATATATATATATATATATATATAGTATATATATATATATATATATATATATATATATATATATATATATATATATATATATATATATATATATATATATATATATATATATATATATATATATATATATATATATATATTCTGGTTTCCATGGTAACGAGAAGAATGAATCTGTTCAATAATAAAAACAACAACAACAAATGGCTGGGCATAGCGATCGCGTATGAAACCCTGTTTCCATGGCAACAAATCATAGCGTTCGCGTCGCGAATACCGCAACCGCAGTTGCGGCCGCGAGTATCACGCCGCGTCGCGGGCGCCGCGGGCGCAGCATCGTCCAGCGCGAAGGACACCGACCCGCGAATATGAAAGAAAAGAAAAACATCAAAGTCTATTCTATGTCAGCAACCAAGAAAAGTCTGAAATTTGAATCATTAATACAACTATTTCATTTTCCTATACCAAGTTCGTCTTAGCTCAGTGGGTAGAGTGACGGATTTTGATCCTGGAGACCCGGGATCGAATCTCCAACTTGGAGGTCGAAAATTGTTTTAAGTCATGCATTCGTTTCGGAGTAAGAAGAAGTTTGAGTTTCACTCAAGAGATGGCGTTCGAAAACGGACTGTGACGTCATCAGAAAAGGAAGGCTCTGATTGGTCGGATGAAATAGCAGCAGCAGCTTCGCTTAGAAGGAAGGATCGCAGGCTGTGACGTCATCAGATGGCACTCCCATCCAGCATCTTCGCTTAGAAGGAATGCAGGCAGGCAGGCAGGCAGTGACGTCATCAGATGGCACTCCCATCACAAGGTAAGTTGATCTCTAGCATGAAGGGTAAAGGGCTAGAAAACAAGCTAGAAAAATACCCTCAGGCTAGAACGTGAGGCACGCGCCGGCGGAAACATCAAAGGAAAATAAACACACACGGTAACATCAAAGGGATAAAAGGTAAGAATTAATTAGAATAACAAGATTAAACCAAAGATAAGACGGATTAACAAGATCAAATTAAAGATAAGACGGATTATCTGATTAAAAACACCTCACAAAGGTACGTAAATTCCCCTCAGGGGGGAGGACCCCTAAATTTCCCCTCAGGAAAGTGTGCGAATTTGAAATTTGCACAATTTCCCCTCATGCCTGCCTTCAATCTTCGCCCCTTACTACTGCTGTCAACTTCAAAAAATCCAGTGGAAATATTAAAATTCGGTAGGGTCTTTATAAGAAATAATTCTATTAATTTATTAAGAGACTTAGGTTTAGATTCAAAAACGAATTTAGCATCTTCCCATCCAATTCTATGTTGTGTTGTAATGTGCATGAATATGGCGTTGCTGACATTACATCTTTTCACATCAGCTTAGTGTTTCCCCATAATAAGAGGTAGCACACGTAAAACAAGGACAGAGTAAACTCCGTCCTGCCTTTCACCAGCTGTATTATTGTTATAGTTTAAGTTATTTGTAAATCTTATCAGGAAAGCTAAAAATAATATATTATGAATAAATGTCTCCCTTGTTTAAAAAAAATCTGTACATAAATGCTAAAGGATGTCTATTAATAACTAGATAATTTTGAAATTAGATAAAAGCAAAAATTTTAGATTGCTGAGACGATCCCTCAAATTTCGCAGCAAATATCAAAACTTCAGTGATAATTTTATTAGAATGAACTTAAGTACATTCTTTTTATGGTCGAAATCATTTCTATACATCATGTAATTTTCTTTTTTTTCTTCAGAAATAAGATGAAAAAACGAGTATTAACCATAAAATTGATGATAGTATTTTTCCATTATCAAGAGCTGAAGTTGAATCTAAAACCTTTAAATCTGTAGCAATTTTATGCATATCCATTAGAAGTCTCAACTTGGTTTACATACGTAGCAAAATGAAAAAAAGAAGATATCATCTTTAATATTATTTTCACTCTTTCCATCAAAAGTTCAATGAAAACTCACTCTTATATAATTCTTTTTTTCTATTTAATCTAAGTTTATTATATTGAATAGGATTATAAGAAAATATTCTATGTTAAAAAACCTCTAACCAATAACCTAGATCAGATCTTTAAAAACATAGAGCTGAGAGCATTGATGAATAAATTAGATTATAGTGTACTCTTGCTTTTCTTTATTTCTTTAAAGTTATCTGACTTTTGTTTTATTTTCCTTTTAGACATACAGTAAGTGCCTACAATCGTGCAAAAAATTATTGGTTACTTTCTATGAGAACGTCATTAAGAATCCAATAGCAGAAGTGACCAAAATTGTAGAATTTTTGGGCTACAGACCTGACGACAAACGACTTGAGTGTGTTAAGAAGCATATACAAGGACCAGCAAAAAGAAATCATTCTGAGGTTCGTTATATGATTAATTGTGTCCAGATTATCCTTCTCATGTTTTAAATAAAAAGTTATTTATTAAATGCAATAGTGGGAATAACTCCACTAAACTGCAAACAGCTAATGAAGTTGGAATTTTCGTTAAAGAATTAACTTATTTGTTTATTTTGAAAACCGTTTGAGGAAAATTTTTTTTCACTAAAGGTCAGTTGCCTAACCCTAAAATTATCCAAACGTGTTGTTGCGTGTTGAATGCTACAAAAATAGTTAATCGGGCTCTTTACTGGCTGACAACTTGTGAAAACAAGACTTAAAAAGTCAACCCGAGAACAGCTAGCCAAAACCTTCTTACTGTACGAAGCTTTGGTATTATTTAGCATGAGGGACAACATTTTCGATATTAAGGATATAAATTATGTAAAACACGTAATTCTGGAAAAATGCACAAATATAAAAATGCAACGATTGAATATCAAAAATTATTTAAACGGTGGATCTACAACAGCAGAGAGTCAAAAACCGAATCGAATCTAAATCCATATAATGAGATAATAATTATTGTTAGCTTTTGTTACTTTGTCTAACGCTATATCGATTTAGCGTTAGTGGAAAAAATACGATCATCTTTTGAATATTTATTAGTACCACATATTTTTTATCTTTACTGCATTTAATTAAAGATAAAAAAATACTAATAAGCTGCATATGTTTCTTTAATTAAATATCATATTAGCAAATATCTTTTACCACAATAATTTCAAGTATTTCTGGCATTAGCTTCTTAATAATCATTAGTTTTATGTATATCTTGATTGTTTCAATTTCAACTTTAATACAGCTCCACCATGCCCTAAGCGTACTTTTTGGCATTTTAATCGGGTTAATTGGGTGGGAATGCGTCGCTTCTTTGCTAACTACCATTGGAGGAAATCTTGCTTTACCTCAGGGGACGCTTCTGTCTCTGCTGAAAAGGTAGGGGCCGTGATCCTTGATGGGATGGGCAGATTCATTCCATCTTCAACTAAACCTTTTTCTCCTCAAAATCCATGGTTCGATGGCAACTGTTCTCTTGTACTTCGGGAAAGAGACAATGATTATAGTGAATGGAAAAACTTCTATCACTCTTGCTATTTTTCATTCAGCTCGGAATCGTTGAAGTGATGTTCTTCGACGGACTAAGCGTACTTTCACAAAAAGGAAGTGCGCTGACCTCCATGTCTCTCCTACTGATAAAATTTATGGCCTCTTGCCAAAAATCACTTTAATAACTTCTGTAAATCTGCCTTTCCTCCTCTTATTCGATCTGATGGTTCTGTAGCTAATACTCCCTCTGAAAAGGCTAATCTCTTCGGACTCCGCTTCTCATCTAATTCCACCCTGTTTGATTCTGGCATCCTTCCTCCTACTCTTTCTCCTTTTAGGTATCCCATGTCTCTACCTGTAATTACTCATGATCGGGTGCATGGGATACTGAAATCTATGAACGTCAGAAGGCCAGTAGCCCGGATGGCAATCCCCCTCGTGTTCTCAAGAAGTGTGCTTCCAAGTTGGCGCTTTCCTCGTTCATCTCTACTATCTATGCCTTAATACTAATACTTTTCCTCAATGCTGGAAGCATGCTTTTGCTCAGCCGATCCCGTGAAAAGGTAGCCACTCTACCCTTCTAACTATCGACCTATAGCTCTCACTTGTGTTCTGTCTAAAATTTTTGAAACTCTCCTCAACTCTCATTTCCTGGATCATTTGGAGCCTCATTCTCTTCTCTCAGATCACCAGTATGGCTTTCGACGCTCGAGATCAACTGGTGACATATTTTTCTATCTTACTGATCTATGGTCTTCTGCCCTTAGGGACTTCGGAGAGTCTTGTGTGATGGCGCTTGACATATTCAAGGCTTTGGCTGGGTATGGCATGCGTCGCTGCTCTCTGATCTCCCTTCTTTTGTGTTTCCTCCTTCCCTTGTCTAGTTTTCTCTCAGATCGTTCCATTTCGGCACTTGCAGATGGAGCGACCTCTTCCTCTTTTTCTGTCAACTGTGGTGTTCCTCAGGGTTCTGTTTTATCTCCCAACTTTATTCTTACTTTTCATTAACGATCTTCTCAACTTCACTTCTTACTCTGTTTTACTCTTATGTTGATGACTCAACTCTGCATTCTTCTGCTCTTCTCAAATCTGCTCCCTCTTTTGCTTCTAGAGTTGCTTCTTGTCTTCAACTTTCCGATTTTATTCTTGCCAATCTAGATGGGATTTCCCAGAGGTCATAGCAACCTTGTGAAATTCAACTCTTTAAAAACCGAACTTCTTCACCTCTACCTTTCAAAATCACCTCCCAACTTTTCTATCCTCTTCGATGGCTCTCTCGTCTCACCTGTAAATAACATTAGCATTCTTGGTCTAAACATAAACAACAAAATGTCTTGGAAACCATATATCACAATGGTTGCTAAAGCGGCTCTAAGAAGCTGGGAGTTCTGTTCAGGCTGCGAGAATTTTTTTTCTTCTGAGCAGTTACTCCAAATATATATAATGGTCTTATTCTCCCTTGTTTGGAGTACTGTTCTCACATTTGGGGGGAGCTCCGGCTCCTCCTCTCTTCTGGATAGGGTTGAGTCTAAAGCTAAAAGATTAATAAACTGTCCCCTACTTTCTAACTCTCTTGACCACTATCTCTGCGGCGTGACGTTGGTGCACTATCCCTTTTCTTTAGGTACTACAATGGCAGATGCTTGAGGGAATTGGCCTCTCGCATTCCTCCACAGTTAAGTCGTCCTCGTTGCAAAAGGGGTGCCTTGCTTTGACACGAATTTTGTGTAGATGTGGGAAACCCCAGGCTAGCCCGTTGTAGTGCCTCCTTCTTTCCAGCCACCTCTGGTCTGTGGAACTCTTTACGATCATCTATTTTTCCTCCTGCATTTAATCTTCCACTCTTCAAGGTTGTCATCTTTGCCCACCTGAGGGATATGCGTTAGGTGTGTGTTTGAGTGAGTTTCTTCCTCTGTGTGTGCTCCCTCCTTTAAAAGGGCTCTGCCCGTGAGTGGTGGCGATCTGTATATATATATATATATATATATATATATATATATATATATATATATATATATATATATATATATATATATATATATATATATATATATATATATATATATATATATATATATATATATATATATATTTTATAGAAGGATAGAAGGCTAATTTGAAGAGGGCAAATAATTTACTGTTTGAAATTTGAATAAAATACAATAAAGTATTTCCTAAACTTACATTATGCATTCCTACTAATCAAAAATAACAACAAAAATTAATTAATTAGGAATTTTGAAGCAATAGAAGTATAGAACAGAACTACCAAACATTCAACTATAGAAACTGGTAAATTAACACAGATTTTTTGTTCTGTCTGAGCCTTCGCCGAAACGCTGACGTCTTTTCCCGTCTACTGTTTCCAGATCTAGAAAATGAAAAGAGGGTTGTCTGTTTCACGTGTGTACTATTGCTTTACAATTATGCTACCTTGACAATAAAATCTGAAATATTGAGTGCTGGTTGCACTTATTTTTGAAATTTTATAAATATTCTATGGAATATTTTATCCAAATTAAAAAATCCTTGGCCATAAAATAATCAGGTTATCTGGATCAGAATACCGGGATTTTTCGGGATCGGGATTTACATATTGGGATCCCGCGGGATTGGAATCGGGATCGTGAATCCCGTACGATCACATATATATATATATATATATATATATATATATATATATATATATATATATATATATATATATATATATATATATATATATATATATATATATATATATATATATATATATATATATATATATATATATATATATATATATATATATATATATATATATATATATATATATATATATATATATATATATATATATATATATAATATATATATATATATAATATATAATATATATTATATATATATATATACCTTTTTTGAGTACCTAACTACTTCTCACGAGACTGTTGCATCTTCGCATCCAAATGCTGAGGTCCTCTATTTAGGGGATTTCAACGTACACAACACTGAATGGCTAGGTTCCTCTCATACCGATTCAGGGGGAGAGGAGGCCGAATCATTCAGCATTCTCAACGATCTGGAGCAACTGATTAAAGAACCAACACACATTCCAGATCGTTCCAACCAATTCTTGAACACTCTTGATTTATGCTTCACTACTAGTCCTTCTCTCTATAAATATGCTATCTTCGCACCTATTGGTAACTCCGACCACAATCTAATTTGTCTTAATTTTCATGCTTTCTCTCCAACTGCTCCACCCTGCCCTAAGCGTATCTTCTGGCACTTTGATCGGGCTGACTGGGGGGCTTTGCGTTGCTTCTACGCTAACTATTCCTGGAGTGACTGCTTTGTCTCTGGAGACGCTTCGGTCTCTGCCGATAAGGTGGGGGCCGTAATCGTTGATGGGATGAGCAGGTTCATTCCTTCTTCAACTAAATCCTTCTCTCCCCAAAATCCATGGTTCGATCGTGCTTGTTCTCGTGCCATTCAGGCTAGAGACATTGCGTATCGACAGTGGAAAAATTCTCCTTCTCCTATCACTCTTGCTAATTTTCATTCAGATCGGAATCGTTGCAGGGATATTCTTCGACGAGCAAAGCAGACTTTCACCAAACGAAGGTGTGCTGAGCTCCTAAATTCTCCTACTGAAAAATCTTTCTGACCTCTTGCCAAAAACATCTCCAACAATTTCTGTAAATCTTCCTTTCCTCCTCTTATTCGCTCTGATGGTTCTGTTGCTAACACTCCAACTGAAAAGGCTAATCTCTTCGGCCTCCTATTCTCCTCTAATTCTACCCTGGACAACTCCGGCAATCCTCATCCTATTTCTTCTCCTCTCAGAGGTCCCATGCCTTTGCCTGTGATTTCATTTGACCAGGTGCATGGGCTTCTGAAGTCTATGAACGTTAGGAAGGCAAGCGGCCCGGATGGCATTTCTCCCCGAATTTTAAGGGAGTGTGCCTCTGAGCTGGCTCCGTCCCTCGTTCAACTTTTCTCTCTATGCCTCAATACTAGTACTTTCCCTCAGTGTTGGAAGCGCGCAATAGTCCAACCTATTCCGAAGAAAGGTAGCCGCTCTGATTCTTCCAACTATCGCCCTATAGCTCTCACTTGTATTCTGTCTAAGATCTTTGAAACCCTTCTTAACTCTCACTTCTTAGATCATCTGGAATCTCATTCCCTTCTTTCTGATCATCAGTATGGCTTTCGTCGTTCGAGGTCTACTGGTGATATACTTTCCTATCTCACAGATCTATGGTCTTCTGCCCTTAGGGACCATGGGGAGACTTGCGTGGTGGCGCTTGACATATCTAAGGCGTTTGACCGGGTATGGCATGCGTCACTGCTTTCCAAGCTCCCCTCCTTTGGGTTTCCTCCTTCTCTTTGCTTACTTATGTCTAGTTTTCTTTCTAATCGTTCCATTTCGGCTGTTGTTGATGGAGCGACTTCTTCTTCCTTTCCTGTCAATAGTGGTGTTCCTCAGGGTTCTGTCTTGTCTCCTACTCTATTCTTACTTTTCATTAATGATCTTCTCAGCTGTTCATCTAACCTTATCCATTCATATGCCGATGACTCAATCCCTCCATTCTTCTACTCATTTCAAATCTGCTCCTTCCTTTGCATCTAGAGTTGCTTCTCGTCTACATCTTTCCGATTCCATTCTTGCAGATCTGGATAGAATTTCCCAGTGGGGTCGTCTCAACCTTGTGAAATTCAACTCTTTAAAAACTCAACTTCTAGAAATCTCCCTCTCAAAGACACCTCCTAACTTTTCTATTTCTTTCAATGGTTCTCCCGTCTCTCCTGTTGACAATATAAACATCCTTGGCCTTCACATAAACAAAAAAATGTCTTGGAAACCTCATATCACAATGGTTGCTAGGGCGGCCTCAAAGAAGCTGGGAGTTCTGTTTAGACTGCGAGAATTTTTTTCTTCCTCGCAGTTACTCCAATTATACAAGGGTCTCATCCGCCCTTGTATGGAGTACTGCTCTCATATCTGGGGTGGCTCAGGTTTCACCTGTCTTTTGGATAGGGTTGAGTCAAAGGCTAAAAGACTTATAAACTGTCCCGCTCTTTCTAATTCTCTTGATTCTTTATCTTTGCGACGTGATGTTGGTGCCTTGTCTCTTTTCTATAGGTACTACAGTGGCAAATGCTCGAGAGAACTATCCACCCGTGTACCTCCACCTTTACGGCGTCCTCGCAGCACAAGGGGTGCAATGTCCGCGCATCAATTTTGCGTGGACATAGGCAACTCCAGGCTTGTCCGCTGTGGTGCCTCTTTCTTTCCTGCCACCTCTGTCTTGTGGAACTCTCTTCCATCTTCTGTATTTCCCTCTGCATTTAATCTCAATTTCTTTAAAGCCCGCGTCTGCGCCCACCTGAGAAATTTTCGTTAGGTGGGTACTGTAGGGGTGGTTTTTATTTTCTGGATTTTGTACTCTATTTACTTTCATTTTTATTCTTTTAACACCCCCTCCTTGAATAGGGCTTTGCCCGTGAGTGGTGGTGATGTGTAAAAAAAAAAAAAAAAAAAAAAAAAAAAAAAAAAAAAAAAAATATATATATATATATATATATATATATATATATATATATATATATATATATATATATATATATATATATATATATATATATATATATAATCTTATATTACAGGAGCCTCTTATAAATCAAAAGTTGTTTTTCCCCACGACACAAGCAATACAAAATGTTTTGAAACTTCTCAGAAAAAGAAGGATTAAACCTCCAGACGAATACAGAAAGTGCTTTCGATTAAAATCTGGATTTACATCCCGCTGTAAAGGGATTTCTAAAAAATCCAGCCAAATATTTTAAGTTTCTTGATTTCCCATGGAACGACTAGGATGGATATAAATATCAACAAACATGTGTTAACAAATCTAAATATTGCTATCTAATTTAATTGATCAGTTAATTTAAATAACTTATTAAATATTAGAAAACCAAAATGAAAAGTAAGATAAAACCTATTCGTAAACATATTTAATAAAACTTTGACTGCAGCCATCATTAATATTATTGGAAGCAAAGAAAATATCAATAATAAATAATTAATAATTAATTTACTTTATCTAAAACTCATTAACGATCAGAAATTACTAAAATAAAAATACTTTGTAATTTGTGCTCAAAATATTAATTAATAAGGTATTAATATTAGTATATTATTGACCATTCCAGATTCACTGCAGCGAAAATTAAAGGTAGATATTTTAAGATATGTATCTCTCTACAGCAGGCTTAAAGTTTACTAAATCAGGATTTAAAGATCTTTATTCATGGAACACTTACCTTGAAGAATCTTCCAAGATATTACAAAATATTTTACGTGGAACGTTACCGAAGATTAGCAGCCGTTGAAATAAAAGTCCTATCCTATTATTATTATTATTATTATTATTATTATTATTATTATTATTATTATTATTATTATTATTATTATTATTATTATTATTATTATTATTATTATTATTATTATTATTATTATTATTATTATTATTATTATTATTATTATTATTTCTATTTTTAGTTGTAATAGTAGTAGTAGTAGTAAGAGTATTATTATTATTTTATTATTACTATTTTTATTATTATTATTATTTATTATTATTATTATTATTATTATTATTATTATTATTATTATTATTATTATTATTATTATTATTATTATTATTATTATTATTATTATTATATTTGCTGAAAATCAAAATAAAATTGAAATTAAATAAATTTTTTTTTTATTACTTTAAAAATTTACAAATTTGTCGACTGCGTTTCATGAATTTCTCAGAAAACAACATTCATTTGATAAACTTCTTTCTAGAGTTTCGAAATATATTTATTGTCGAAATCTATGATTTTGACTTTCTCACAGAACAAGAAATTTGCCTCGAATTTTTTTAATAATAATTATATTATTATTATATTAACATCGATTGTTATGGCGATAATGAATAAAGACAGAGGAAAACATTTCGGTTGTTTGAAGAAGATTAGCAATACTTAGTAAAAGTGGGAGTGTTAATGAAATGAAAGTCTTAGACAACAAAATTTAAAAAAATCTATATATGTCGGTGTGGAACTACCAAAAAAGTATAATGTATATTACATACGAGTACGGACAATATCTATATGAACTGCAATAAATTGGATGTGTGTAAAAAAACTGAAGGTACCTCCAAGCACTCAACCTTTTAAGAGTCAATGAAAAAAAAAAAAAACAATGATAAAGGCAGATGAAGACTTAAGTTGTACTTTTAAGTAATGGGCATTATAGTTATGTAGAAGATAATTATGAAACCTTTTGTACAAAATGTTCTATTTTAATGTGGAAGCCTTGTCGAAATTTCGAAAAAAAAATCCATTTTAATCTGCTCCAGTTTTCAATATAAGAAATATTACAAATATAAGAAATATTACAAAGGCAGAAGTTTTAGATTTTAAGAATGCACATGTATCATAAACTGAGATGAGAAAGATGAAAACCAAAGATATTCAATATATGGAAAACATTTAAGAAAACCTTGGTTTTTATTCAAAAGGAATGTTTTTTTAGTCAGTGAAATCAGTCAAAAAAGCACAAAACTCAATTGATTGAGTAGAGGAAAAAACTAAATAAAATTAGAGGTAGACATAAGATTTAAAGGTTCAAAGAAACAATGTAATTGGTTTGGAAACTATTACAGAAGCTCCCAATAAATCGAAAGTTGCTAATCTCCAAGTCTAATGGTACAAAATGTTTTGAAACTTCTTAAGAAAAAAAAGGATTGAACCTCCAGACGAATACAGAAAGTGATTTCGACGAAAATCTTCATATACATCCAGCTGTAAAGGGATTTCTTGAAAATCTAACCAAATATTTTAAGTTTCTTGATTTCCATGGAGAGACTAAGATGAAAATAAATATAAGCAAACATGTTTAATTAAACAAATGAAAATGTTATTATCTAATTTAATTGATCAGTTCATTTAATCAATCAAATGACTTATTCAGTATTAGAAAACCAAAATGAAAAGAGGGATAAAATCTATTCGTTAACATATTTAAAAAAACTTTGACTGCAGTTATCAATAAAATTATTGAAACCAATGAGAATATCAATAATAATAATAATAATTGTAATAATAAAAAGATATTTTAAGAATCTGTAACTTGGAACGAGCCTAAAATTTATTTGCTGCTGACATAAATGTCTTTCCCAAATATTATTATATCTATTATTATTGTCTCAGAAAACTACTGGCATTTGAAATATCCATTTATAAGCTTAACAATATCTTAATCTTTCACCAGTAAAGATAAAAGGAAATGTTAACCCAGAAATCTAACATCATGGACTTGACAAACTCTACATTTTGGCCTTTCTCGCCACTAAGAAGTTTGGCTAAAACTTTTATATTAAGAAAAAAAAAACAATTAATAATAATAATAATAATAATTAAATACGTTAATTAATTATTATTATTATTATTTATTATTATTATTATTATTATTATTATTATTATTATTATTATTATTATTATTATTATTTAATTATTTTTTTAATATAAAAATTTCAGTCAAACTTCTGTGAGAAAGCCCAAATTTTAGAATCTTTAATATCCATGGTTACTATATATATATATATATATATATATATATATATATATATATATATATATATATATATATATATATATATATATATATATATATATATATATATATATATATATATATATATATATATATATATATAAGGTAAATAAATAAAGTCATTGCTAAATAAAGTTTGTTATAGGGGAATCGAACCCGGGCCCTATAGCACAAAAGCATAGAGTTTTTCCTTTAAGCTATGCATTTTTTGGATTGAGATCTCGCCCCCATTACTACTCCTCCCATATACTGTAGTGAATTGAATCTTCTTGAAAAGATGGAGGTACCTCCAAATACTCAAACTCTTTGAAGAACATTGAGTAAAAATGATCCTTCTATGAAAGACAAACAGAGAATATTAAAGACAGATTAAGTCTGAAGTTGTTGTCTTTGAGAAATGGGTGTTATAGCTGGCAAGGCAAGCTGCCTGAATGTATTTCTTCTAGAGCTTTGAGGGAGTGTGCTTTTGAGCTGGAGCTGTCTCTGCCCCTTTTTTAGCTATTCTCTCTAGGAATCATCACCACTACTTTCCCCCAGAAATGTTGGAAGCTCGCATTTGTCTAACCTATTCCGAAGAGAGAAGGCAGCTCTGATGCTTCAAACTTTAGCCCTCTAACTCTCACATGTATTCTGTCTAAGATCAAATCCTTGACTCTCATTTCTTTGATCATCTAGAATCTCAATTCTTTCTTTCATATCATCAGTATGGCTTTCGGTGACTGTGGTCTACTTATAAAATATATATTTTCCTTATGGCATGCTCTTAGGGATTATCGAAGTCTTGTTTAGAGGTATTTTCGAACATTTATTAAAATAGCACTATGATAACTCAAATGTTAATGTATGATATTTTGTTTAAGGAAGGATCCAATGTTGAAAAAAAAATTTTTTATCCGATTCTCCAGAAAATATAGATATTTTTTCCGACTAAAAAAACTCCATTTCTAACGTTTTACGAGACTAACAGTTTAAATTTTGGAAAATTTCACCCAACTTCACGTCAACACTGGGGCTAAACCACATTTTGGAATGATCTGAAATTTGGATGGTATATTTCAAAATCTATTGCAAACAAAAGCTTTTAATAGAGTTTTGTTCTCTGCTTACAGAAAAAAAGTTATATGCCCTTACTTAACTAGGTGTCGAATTTTTTTTTTCCAATTTTTAAAAATTCACACCTCCTGACAAAAAAAAAGTCATCACGATATAAAATGAAAACAAATGTAAATCGGATAAGAACATTTGTGTTTTTTACATCATTATCCTGTGTACTATCCACTCCTTGAGTTTGGTCCGTTCCTCCAGACTCATCCTGGTGTAAAGTTATCCTTTATAAGTGAATAAGCAATTTCTTGATAAAAAAAAATAAAGAATGAATTTAAATAAAATAAAATTGGAAAATATATTGAAATAAAGTGAATTTATAAATTTATTATGTGTTTTTATAGAAAAAAAAATGATTTAAAACGGTGCATAATAAAAAAATAAATAGAAAAAGTGCATTTTGTTTTAAAAAGTTATTTAATAATTTAATAAAAAAAAAAAAAACAAAAAAATAAAATAAAAAAAAAAAAAAAAAAAAAGAAAATGAAAAAATGAAAACATTAGCGCGGGAATTTCGAACATGCAACATTTTATTTAATATTTTTAATATATATTTATTTAATATTATATATTGTATTAAAATATTCAAGTAATTAGAATAATTTTCAATTTCATATTATTTTATTAAAATAGTTATTTATATAATAATAATTTTTCTTTGTTTTAGAGATTATTTTCTATGTTAATTAAATACTTGCTAATGAAAGAATTTTTAAGATGAGTATTTTTGATAAAATAATTAAAAGTGGAAAACTATTTGTTTTCTTGAACCTTCCCAACTTTTGAGATAACCTTCAGAAGGTATCAAAAAAGGTATTTTCTAGTGATTCACTTTATCTACAAGCCGAAAGAAGCCAGACGCAGAAGTTCCAGCAGAAGCATCAGCTCTCTCCATGCAAGAACTGTGAATAGGTAGCTTGACACCCTTTTGTCCTCTGCTACCTAACACAATAAAAGCCTCAGAGAAGACCATCCGGAGATCAAGAAGAAGTTCCTACTGCCTCTGCCCTTCAAAGGATACCACACTTTAGAAGAAGTATTTGTCTTCGACTGTGATTCTTCCCTTGAAGTGGCCTTCTCAACAGAGGCAGCGGTTGCAAAAGACCTGAAGAGAAGTGGTTTCTACCACATGACTACCAGTCGGAACATCGGTCAGCGAGAGGATACGCAGAACACCCAGCCTCCTGAAGATCCCCCTAGGTCTCCACCTAAGAGATACATTAGTGACAGGGGCCCTATATATATATATATATATATATATATATATATATATATATATATATATATATATATATATATATATATATATATATATATATATATATATATATATATATATATATATATATATATATATATTTGCCGGTGCGGTGAAGTGCTGATGTACGACGACCTGAAGCTGGCAGGTGTGATGCAGAAAATTCAGGAGTTCGGCACACACACACACACACACACACACACACACACACACACACATCATTATACACTATACATATATATATATATATATATATATATATATATATATATATATATATATATATATATATATATATATATATATATATATATATATATATATATATATAATATATATATATATATATATATATATATATATATATATATATATATATATATATATATATATATATATATATATATATATATATATATATATATATATATATATATATATATATATATATACGGTGAGGTGAAGTACTGGTTTGCAACAACCTGAAGATGTCAGGTGTGATGCAGGAAGTTCAGGTGCTCAGCACATATATATATATATATATATATATATATATATATATATATATATATATATATATATATATATATATATATATATATATATATATATATATATATATATATATATATATATATATATAGAGAGAGAGGACGTAGAGCCGTCAGAAGAGATGAAAGTATCCCCCACTGGGCTTAACCAGCGGGGATATTAGGGTGGACTAGACCATTCCGTTTCACTCCGTTGCTTTTTGGTTCGTTCCTTTTCGCGTCTCACCTTCTCAGAGGGTCTCTAGTGTACCTTCGTCTTATACTAGAGTGTCCATGCTCCCACTTCATCTCCTCCCCCCTCCCCATCCTACTCTCTTCACATGTTCCAATAAATTTACAAACGATTACTCTTACGTGACCTTTATGAAAAAAAAATCAAAATAGCGAAACATAAAGTTGCCTCGGAGATGCTTGGAGGAGCGGCATCCAAAGAATGCTCTTCATTAATCCTTCTCCCATCACCACTTGGGATTTGGCGGCTTCCGGTGATGTGCTTATGCCACCAAGACCTCCATGCCCACTTGCCCTGCTGCACAGTCTTCCTTTTTCATTAATTTCTGCAACATTCGGCCTCTTATCTAATTTTCACTTTGTCGAACACTCCCTCTCTTCTTTTAAACTTTATCTCTTGTTCGTATTTGAAACTCAGATGTTTGAGTTCTCTGACAGCAAACCCTACTCTGTTTACTCATATTGTCTTTATCCTCAATTTTCAGTCAAAAGCGGATGTTGCGCATATGTGCTCAACGATGTTGTCTGTTTTCGTGTCTCTAATTTGGAGTCTTCTGAATTCATGACTTAAACTTTCTTGCAACTCTGCAATTAAATTCATTTGTTCTGTCTACTTATCTTCTAACTCTACAGACTATAAAAAATTCTTCGACAATCTTAACTGCAAAATTGAACACATTCTTTCTTCTTCTCTTTTTCCGAAAGCATCATTTTTGGTGATTTCAAAGTTCACCACCGACAAAGGCTTTCATCTAGTTCTCATGATTCAGCTTATGAACTTGACTACCACTTTTCTATCCAGAACAACCTTGAGAAATTGGCGCATTTCCCTACCCGTATACCTGACCGTCTTGGTGATGAACCCAACATACTTGATATTTTCCTAACTTTTTTTTATCCTTCTCCTTACACTGTTAAGCTCATTCCTCCTCTGGGTTCATCCGATTATCTTCTCATCTCTGTATCTTGTCCTGTCTCTTCAAGTATTCTTCAAGAACGGCCCCCGCCTTCGGTGAGGAGATGTTTCTAGCCTTTCAGTGCCATTTGTACTTTTCTAATTTTCTATGGAATGATTACTGCTTCAGTGAGAGGGGTCTTTCTGAGTGTGCAGAGCGCATAGCCGAGGTGATTCTCTCTCTCATGGAGCCGTACATTCTATATTCTTTCCCTTCTACTAAACCTAACAAATCTAGGTTTAACTCTGCTTGTTCTCATGCTATCCGTTGCATGGATGCTGCCTTCAGGGACTGTCGTCGTCTTCAAACACCAGAAACTCATGCAACTTAAAATTCATCCTGGAATCGTGCAAAATTTATTCTCAGCAGCATCAAAATCTCATTTCTCCGTTTAAGATTAAATAATCTTTCTGGCTCTTGTTCCTCGCGACATTTCTGGAATTTTGCAAAAAATGTCAACTCTAACTTTGCTTCTTCCTTTTTCCATCCTTTAGTATCTCTTAACGGTACAACTGCAGTTTTGCCTTCCTCTAAAGATGAATTTTTCGTTCAAACTTTTGCCTCTTATTCTATTTTAGATGATTCCGGAGCTGTTCCTAATACTTCAACCCCCTCCAACTCATTTATGCCTAAAATTAGAATTTCTTCTGAAGGCGTCATTTCTGTTCTCTCTGAGCTTAATGCTAAGAAGGCGTACGGTCCTGATGGTATCTCACCTGTGGTTCTCAAAACTTGTGCTTCCGAACTTGCACCCTGACTTGGGAAACTATTCCATCTATGTTTTCCTACTTCAACCTTCCCTTCTTGCTGAAAATGTGCCCTCATTCAGCCTGTGCCGAAGAAGGGAGACTCCTCTTAACATTTCAACTACTGTCACATTTCTTTGACCTCCGTTCTCTCTAAAGTTTTCGAATCTATCCTTAATTGAAAGATTTGGAAACATCTCAATTCTTCTAACCTTATCTCTGATCGCCAGTATGGCTATCGTAAAAAGCGCTCTACTGGTGATCTTCTTTCCCTTCTTCAGACTCTTGGTCCTTCTCTCCTCGGATTTTCGGTGAATTTTTTTGCTGTGGCGCTGTACATATCATATCTTCGATGGAGTCTAGCACAAGTCTTTAATTTCCAAACTTCCCTCATTCGAAATCAATTTTTGTCTCCGATTTCCTTTCCTGTCGTTCTATTGCAGCTGTTGTAGACGGTCACCGTTCTTCCTTTAAATCTATTAATAGTGGTGTTCCTCAAGGATCTGTCCTATCACTATCGCTTTTTCTGTTTTAAAATAATGGCATTCTTTCTGCTATTTCATCTCCTATCCACTGCAATACAGGTGATCCCACCCTTCATTACTCTTTTCACTTTGAAAGGCTCTTCTCCCAACAGCAATTAATAAATGCAAGGAGGTAGCCTTAGAGAAACTGACCTCTGATCTATCTCGCATTTCAAATTGGGGCAGAGAAAAGATGGTCGTTTTTAATGCCACCAAAACTCAATTCCTCCATCTCTCTACTCGACACAACCTTCCACACAACTATGATATCTTCTTCTAAAACACACAACTCAAACCTACATCTCTCTTTAACATTCTCGGTGTATCTTTTTTCTCGTGATCTTTATAGAGGCATTGTTCGCCCATTTATATAGTACGCCTCACACATTTGGGATGGTTCCACTCATACAGCTCTTCATGAAAGGGTGGAGCCTAGGACTTTTCTTCTAATAACCTCTTTTACTGCCCGTCGAATTATTATATGTATATATATATATATATATATATATATATATATATATATATATATATATATATATATATATATATATATAATATATATATATATATATATATATATATATATATATATATATATATATATATATATATATATATATATATATATATATATATATATATATATATATATATATATATATATATATATATATATAATATATATATATATATATATATATATATATATATATATATATATATATATATTATATATATAATATATATAAAAAAAAAAAAAAAAATAATAATAAAAAAATTCACCAAAAATCGAGAGAGAAGGACCAAGAGTCTTGAGAAAGGGAAAGAAGATCACCAGTAGAGCGCTTTTTACGATAGCCATACTGGCGATCAGAGATCAGATATATAATATATATATATATATATATATATATATATATATATATATATATATATATATATATATATATATATATATATATGGGATGAATCATCTCTAGATTTATTAAGTTGAATATATTTTAAACTTAAATTTAATACAAAATTTTAAAATAGAATAGGATCTTGAAACCTTTGAAACTGGCAACTATGGTTTGTTTTTGTTTGTAGTTGCTGAAGAGAGAGAGAGTAAGGAACCGGCTAGATATAGCTTTGT
>SEYY01011955.1:0-17500 GCA_009176605.1 Armadillidium nasatum | reverse complement strand
TAAATTAAAGTTAAATAAAAAGTTAATATTACCTCCTCGTTCATTTGTAAAGACACATGGTATTGTAGGAAAGAAATGGAAGAACAAACATGTAGTCATTGAATCTTCTTGTACTGATGGTTTAAGAGTTGGAAATACCTTAGCTGTAGTTAATGATAATTTAGAGGTACCCTTTACTATAGCTAACTATTTCGATAGAGAAATAATTTTGAATAAGAATGAACTGATAGGAGACATATTTTTAGCAGAAGAAGAAGAAATAGAGATAGAAAATGTTGCAAAATCTGAATGCACATTCAATTTAAATGATATAAATTTAGAGAACTTGGAAACTAGTCAGCAAGTAAAAATGTTAGAACTAATTAAGAAGTTTAAAGACGCATTTTCCCAAACCTCCGACGATATAGGGTTGTGTAAATTAAATAAACATAGCATTAAGACAGGTAATGTTAAACCAGTTTTCGTTCCACAGTATAGATTGCCTCAAGCAACAAAAGAAACTATGCAAGACCATATAAACAAAATGCTAAAGCTAGGACTAATAGAGAGATCCTCTAGTAGTTGGAACTGTCCTATAATATTGATAAAGAAGTCAGATAATACTCTACGTTTTGTCTATGACGCAAGAGCTTTGAATAAGGTAACAGAAGCTGAGGTAATGTCCATGCCCAGAGTTGACGAGATATTATCATCCTTAAATGGTTCAAGATATTTTTCTGTACTTGATAATTTAAAAGGATTTAATCAGATTTTGATAGAAGAAGAAGATAGACATAAGACAAGTTTTATAGGACCAGATAACTTAAAATATCAACATATTAGAATGCCATATGGTTTAATAGGAGCTCCTACCACCTTCACGAAGACTTTATCTCTCTTATTTTCTGAAGTCTTAGGAAAATTTTGCCATATCTATATGGATGATTTAATTTTATATACATCTAACTTTGAAGATCATCTTAAACACTTGGAACAAATTTTAAAAATTTATAAAGATTCAGGTTTAAAGCTGTCCTTAAAGAAATGTAAGTTCGCCCAGGAAAGTGTAAAATATTTAGGACATATTATTTCTAAAAAAGGTATTCAAATTGATCCAATTAAATTGCAAGGTATTAGAGATTATGAGACACCCAGGAATGTAAAAGAAGTGAGAAGATTTTTAGGAATGTCTAGCTACTATAGAAAGTTTATTGATGGTTTCTCAAGTATTTGTGCCCCTTTAACTAACCTCACTAAGAAATACTCTAAATTTATTTGGTCAGAGTTAGAAGAGAAAGCTTTTGTAAAATTAAAAGAACTATTGTCTAATTCACCTATTCTTATACATCCAAATTTTAATAATCCTTTTAAGCTTCATACGGATGTATCAGATTTAGCAATTGGAGCTGTTTTAACACAGGAAAGCGATGGTGTAGACAAACCTATTGCATACTTTTCAAGGAAGTTAACGCCACAAGAAAGTAGATATAGTGTAACTGAAAGAGAAGCGTTAGCCATCGTCAAATCAGTTAGGCATTTTGATTATTATCTTTATGAACATAAGTTTACTATCATTTCGGACCATCAACCCCTAAGATATCTTTTTAAATTTAAACCTAGCACTCCGAGAATTGCTAGATGGGCCTTACTTCTTACAGAATTTAATTTTGATATACAGTTTAGAGCAGGAAAGGAAAATGTAATTCCAGACGCTCTTAGTAGAAGTGTCCATGCTATTAATAGTAGTGAAGAAATAGAACCATCAAAGGTTTTAAATTCAGAAAATGTAAGGAGAGAACAGTTGAAAGATTTAGAATGGAGAAGGATCATAAATTATTTTGAGAAAAGAAATATTGAAGGTATACCGAGGGATATAGATTTATCCAGGTTCATTATGAAAGATAATTGTCTACATCTTATACACTTTAATAAACACCAAAGACCATATAAAGAAACACTTGTTATTCCTCATACTCTTAAAAACACAGCTTTATACATAGTACATAACTCTAACTTAAACTTTCATGCTAGCTTTATTAAAACACTATACAGGGCTGAAGACTTATTCTATTGGCCTAACATGACACAAGATATTAAAGAATACTGCAGAAACTGTCTAACATGTCAAAAGATTTCCCCTTACAATAACGTTAAAGCACCTTTACAACTCTTTCATTCACCTCTTTCTCCTGGATCACATATAGGTATTGACATTATAGGACCATTTCCTATTACTTCAAATAATAATAAATACATTTTTTCCATAATAGATCATTTTTCCAGATTCCTTCAAACATATCCCATTCCTAATATTAAAAAGGAAACAATAGTAAAATGTCTAATAGATTACTTTAACAGATTCTCAGCCCCATCTCATATCACTACTGATAACGGTACACAATTTCATTCTAACCTCTTCAAGGAAGTTTGTGACCTCTTTAAGACTAAAGTACATTACACTACAAGCTTTCATCCCCAAGGAAACAGTTACTCCGAAAGATCACACAGAAATATTAAAAACGCTTTAGCATCTGCTTTAGAACACTCTGAATTACATCATTGGGAAGATTATTTATCCTTCGTTACACTAGCTCTAAACACTTCTTATCACTCCAGTACAAATGAAATTCCCTTCTTTCTTTTCTTCGGGAGAGATGCTCTCTTACCACTTTCTGACATTATCAAGGCGGGAGAAACATATGATTACATAGGTAGAAATGCTAAAGAAGAGATAAGTAAAAAGATGAGAGATGCATATAAGAATGCTCAAGAATTTAATGCAAATAAACAAGGTAAAAGAAGAGAATATTTTAAAGACAAAAATTTCAAGGAATTTGAAGTAGGAAATTTTGTATGGTTATTAGATAACTATAGAAGAGGAAAAGGCAGTAAACTAAAACCTAGATACCTCGGACCTTATAGAATCGTTGATAAATATTCACCCGTTAATTACACTATAAAACCTTTATATGACTTACATAAAAGGCAAGAAAAAGTACACATAAACCGACTAAAGAGATGTCATTTACCAAATGTCATACATGACCCAGATAGAGAAGATGAAGATAATGAAATAAGAGAAGAAATTAGAGATGTGGAGAGTACAAACTCTGATAGTGACGATGATATTTATATTCCAATGAATATAAATAGAAATAATAACGTTAGAATAAATCATAATAGTAATGATAATAACACAAGTAATACATATAATTTGAGATCAAAAGGACCTGTTATAGACACAGATAGAGTTTTAGAAAGACCACTCGAGTATAGATCAAATAGAAACATAAATATGATCAGTTTAATTGTTGTTTTGGTATTTATTATCAAAATGTTTTGTTGTTGTTAGGATATTGTTAAAGAAGTATGATGATATAAATTATATTATGGAATTATTGTTATATTTATTTATTTATTTATTAAAAGATATTATGTTGCAATGGTTAAAAGAAGTTGTTGAAGGAACAAAGAGATTGTTGCCTTGTTAGTAGAATCTTGCGTGGAACCTTAATAAGTTCCAATCCTAACATTTATGGATGTAGCTCTTTGGAGGTCATTCATGTTAGACCGCCAGTTGTGACTATTGTCAGATAAACGTTTATCTGCGATATTCAAAGATTCAAAGGTTAGTATCTATTGTACAGATACTTGTTGTTCTTAGAGACATCAGAAACTCTTAAAGATTTCTGAGAGGTTGAGTTATGTTTATGTTATATTATCATATTATTTTATATTATTTCTTATATTATAACTCCTTTTAACAAGTTGATCATATTTAAATGTATTACAAGATAATATCGAACGTATTCAAATGTATAAACCTTTGTATATAAACTTTTTATGAAATTCATCTCTCGTAAATGGGTTAAATCTAAGCCCAGGGTAATGTAAAATTATTTTATCTTCAACACATTTACGAGAAGTGATTTTCTTTCTTCTATTTTAAATTGATAATTATTCATATAAGAGGAAGCTCAAAAAGCTCATTATAACATTTCTTTTTATTTTATTTTTCTCTTAAATTTTATTTATTCGTTGTACAAATTGTAACTATATTATTATTATTATTATTATTATTATTATTATTATTATTATTATTATTATTATTATTATTATTATTATTATTGGTAGAAGACATAAGCTCAGCGGCTATAAAAGGAAGTTGAAGTGAATAATTCAGCAGAAGACCTTTACCCTAGATCTGTAGATCTAGTCCCTTAGCTGTGGCTAAGAGGATTTGGAAGGAACGGATTTCTGAATTCGTTATTTGGCCGTGGCCAAACTAAGTGGTGTTTCTGAAGTCACACCAAAAGAGAATTTGTTCTCTTTTAACTTAGTAGTACAAACTTTTGAGTTTAGTACAAGTTCTGGAGTTTAGTAAAAACCTATGTTTTTACATTGAAATGAGTTTCAATTAAACTACCGAAGAACTTTTCCTTCGTCTTCTTTGAGACCCATTTTTCCCTTAACATTTAACATCTTGTAATTATTTGTATAGCCTCCAAACCGCTCAAATTTGCTACCATTATGATTTGTTTATTTTATTGTAAATAAAATATTATTAAGTTTCTTGTTGTTTTGCCTTGCCTCCCTTTGAAGTTTCAGTCCCCTTTTATTTTTATTTCGTAAACTGTTCTTTGTGATTTCCCCATTTTTAACCATCTTGTTGCATCACAAAGTTCGAAGATATATATATATATATATATATATATATATATATATATATATATATATATATATATATATATATATATATATATATATATATATATATATATATATATATATATATATATATATATATATATTACTAATCCAAATTTCTTTTTCAGCTGTGCGTGGTTTATTCACATATAGAGTAAATAATCACAAGCACTCTCCTCCTAAATTGCGCCATTTGTTTGTTTGTTTGTAATCCTCTCTTGCAAACAAACTTTTAATTTAACATATAAAACACTTATTCTCTTCACTACTGGCGTTCATCTGAATATTTTTTCTCTTTTTTGGAGAAGCTTAAATTTGTGTAATATCGTTCAATTGTTTCTATTGCTTCGTGAATACCAAATGCAGGTTTGAAAGAAGCTGCAGTTGATTGTTTACGAAGAAATAGTTAAAAGATACCCTTACATAAGTTTAAGTAAGCTAAAGGGGACTTTCCACTACAAAAAAAATATTATTTAATTAATCCATATTTTTGATTAATATAATTACTGAACCGATATTTTCAACCGATATATCGTTTTATACAATTATTAATTCGATATATTTATTTATAAACCGATTTTCAATTATAACAAACATCATAAACCGATATCTTTGGAATTCAATAATTGTTGAAACTGATACCTGGTTTATATTTATAATCGGTACCAATATCAACCTATATAATAGGTTATCGCTAATTTTTCAATTGCGAAATAAACTTAAATTGACACATCTATATATTATAACGAGATCGACTGTTATAATTCTTTGGAACATGACTTGGGAGACTCTGTATTGTTACCGACCGTCGGTTGGTTAAATTCCACAACAACAAACGTTGTTTCGTCACAGCACAACCAAATTTTACATCTCCCATTAGTTGTTGCTACGATACATATTCTTCAGGTCACCTTAATGTTTTTCTTCTATAGAATAATTACATTAAGGTTAGGTTCTATATATTCCTAACTGTTATTTACATTACACCCAAAAGATATTAGACACTTCTTCTCAATTTATTAATCTCTATTCTTACTTTACACCTATTCCAAAAACCTTTTAACTGGTTCCTTGGTATAGTTGACGGCCAAGTTTCGTGGTTGATTGCGCTATCAGTCTTCTATATCAAGGGAGGAACTTGTTACTCTTTTTCCTGGTGATTTTTCACCGGGTTAGTATAGTCGCCGGAAAGAAGAGTTAACAAATATAAGGGGTAACTAAATTATAATTATTTTACTATTGAAGTTAACTATAAATTATTTAATAATAAAGCGAATAATCGTCTTTAAATGTTTTTAAATAACTTCATTATAACAAAATACAACTTTTGACATAGTTTCGTCAGTGTAACACATCTGATGATTTAGATATTTAAAGATTAAAGCTATTTTTATTTGCTTTCTTTTCTTTCTAAAATCTTAAAATCACGTGACTCGTCATTCCACTTCCGCGCACTTTTAGTTTTTAATCTTAAACTATCTACAAAATTGTCACTTCTTAATAACTAAATATACTATGAAATATTAATATGAATATAAATAAATATATATAATAATCATATGGAAGTTAAATAATATTTAAAATCCATATAACTATAATTATAGAATAACATTCCGCCATTTTATTTTCTACGTATAACAAGGAACTCAACTGCTTTTCTCTTATTTTCAATAATTTATTACATGCAAACAAAAGTCTTTAATATGAATTTAACAATAAAAATAGAAATATGCATAAAATACTTTTAAATAATAAAATGATAAATATAAAATAAATATATTTAATTACGAATAATAATGTGTCAAAACCCAACTTTATAATATTGAACGAAAACCTTTTTCCTCAAAATTTAATGTCGTCGCTTAAGGAATTGAGCATAATAAATTCTAACAATAACTTTTAATGAATTATTACCTTTATTTAACTCTTTCTACATAAATACAATAATATATAATTATAATATTAATATAAACATTTTTAGATAATTAATGGATTACTAATTTAGAATGGAAAGTCGAATATTCTTAACTGGTCTGAAAACTTCCCGCTCGATAATAAAATAAAACTAGAAAAATTTCAGGGTTGAAAGTATATTTAAATGATCAATTATACATACATATATATATATATATATATATATATATATATATATATATATATATATATATATATATATATATATATATATATATATATATATATATATATATATATATATATATATATATATATATATATATATATATATATATATATATATATATATATATATATATATATATATATATATATATATATATCCAAATAAATGTCTTTCCTTATATTAGAATTTAATTTACAAAGTTATACAAAAATCGTACCATTTCGAAGTTTTTCTCCGTTTTCTGTACGTCGAAATATGGAAGCATTTTCTTATTTAACTCTTGTTTAATAAACTTTAAATATTTCCTAAAGTTAATCTAAATTCTCAAATCTTTTACACACCCCAACGGTAAAATTACAGTTACCTCTAAAGGAAATATTACTATTTTAATGGCATAAAAAAAGAAAAACGTTTTAACCTGAATAAAAAAAATCTGTAATTCTAAGTTTTTCGTCAACTTAATCTAATTAAAATATACTTCACTCTCTCTCTCTCTCTCTCTCTCTCTCTCTCTCTCTCTCTCTCTCTCTCTCTCTCTCTCTCTCTCTCTCTCTCTCTCTCTCTCTCTCTCTCTCTCTCTCACTCTCTGAGAATGTCAATAACCTTAATTTCTATCTTAATACGTATATTTGTATATTCAAAGACTTGTCTATTATCTTTAATAGATTCAAGAGTCATCTCTTCTTCTTCTCTCCCTTTATCCAATCATTAGTTTTTTTTTTCAAAAAAATGTTTCTCTTCTGAGTTTTAAAATATCCAAAAATCCTTTAATATCAAAAATCTTTATGATTCTTTCAACGAATTTATCTACCAAATATTTTTTCTAATCCTCTATCTATCTTTTTCTTTAATATTTTCCCAATCTCTCCTTTTTTTCTTTTTTTCCGAATATTCTCCTCCCGTATATGCGCTTATTCGCCTTCTTCATGTTGTTAAAAACTTCTGTGTTAAGACTGGAGTTAAAATACATTATATATATAATATATATCATGAAACTTTTAATGAAAAATATATAATATACAACATTTCTTCTTTCTCAGGACAATTGTTTTAAAATTTCCTGGAGCCCAAAGATTGCTTATTGATTCTTTATTACTTTTATTTTCGATGTTATTTATTTCCTATATTTCTTTTTATTTTCCTGTGTCCCTGAATGGTGTTGGGGTATGCGCTTACCAACTACTTCTCACCATGACGGCTCTACTTGAAGGTTTCCTTCGAAATTCTTCAATGAATTAAAAATTCAGCAGAGAAGCGGATTAGGAAAACATTTTCTTATTTTTCGTGACTCAACCAATATTCAAATCTGGTTGACTATTCATTTTGGTTTTAGCTGCTGTTATTTAGTATTTTATTTTTAAATAAATCTCTAGGAAAGAAAAATAGTATAATATAAGAGTAAATACACATAAATAATCTTGAAATGATATAAATAATAATAAAAAAAATCACGTAAGCACAATTCACCAAGAGAGTCCTTTATATCCTCTTGTTTCACAATAATTGCTACAATATTCACTAATATTTTCTGGTGTTTCTGTTTGTGTTTATACCTCTGAGTTTGGTTACCTGTAGTGCCCTATAGAACCAAAGTTATAAGAACGGAGTCAACATACACGATCTCTCAAGTATCAATGTATTTGGTATTAAAATCAGTGAAGAGCTAGAGCACCCAGACACAACTAAGTAGCTCACCGTGAGGTCTACCATATTTAAATGTTGCAACAACTATCATCTCATTATATTTTCCCCTTTCTTAATTCCAATAGCAGCAAAACAACAACATGTATGAACAATATAATATGACCTTTCATATATATAATAATGATTTATAATTCTCTAATATATTTTTAACTAGTTAGCACTATTCAAAATCTAGTTTAACTCATTAAACTCTATCAAAAAATCAATACAAGAACACTTAATGTCTTGATATTACTAGTGCTCTCTTTCCTTCTTATAACTACCACTTTATAATTCTTAATGTCTTGCTTTTTCTCTCTTTTTTCTCCTTTTCCCTCATTTTTTTTTTTCTTCTATTCCCTTTTTTTCTTTTTCTTTTCACTAAGAATTCTCAACTTTCTGGCTTTCAAAACTTTTAAAAAATATTTCTTACTCACTAAACATACACAAAAAATACAATATAATACTACTTAATCTAGATAGTGATCTTTTAGATCTTGTCAACTTAAGTCTACCATACTTTTCTGCCTTCTCCTTTTCTGCTTATACTAACTAAATAACACTATATAACATTTTACTTCACGGAAGTATTTAAATTTAATAATTTCCAAACAAATCACGTCACTTTTATCTTCCGTCTTATTTATTATCCAGTTCCTCTCATATATATTCCACTTACTACTTCTTTTGCAATCTAACTTATATGTATAATTTAATAATACTAAACATAATTATTTCACGAATCATTTTTCTACTATTTTCTTTTAAATTAGTCTAACAAAGAGAAGATATACCATATAAATATATTTGAGTGAAAAGTTCAAAAAATATCTTCCAAACGGAGCTTCACCTCTTAGCCAAAAAAAAATTATTATGTGAAGTTAAAAAATTTATTAAAAAAATATAAATTTCGAAGAAGTCCAAAAAAAACTTTTTATCTATCATATTTTAGCAAAATAAAATGTAAAAAAAACAAATCAATTTTTGAAGGCAAAAAAAAACCTTAAGATTTTGCTTTACTATAATATTAATGCTTATAATAATGATAATACTAATAATACTAATACTAATACTAATAATAATAATAATAATAATAATAATAATAATAATAATAATAATAATAATAATAATAATAATGATAATAATAATATTAATAAATTAAGTAGTTAAACGGTTCTGGTCAAGTTGAATGGACTGGTGAGGAAGAACTCCATATATAACTCGGCTCCTCTGTAAGCAAAAATATCTTTATAAATATACTGTAAATACACTATATAACTTTCTTTTAAAGAAAAATATAAAATACTTCACATATAGAGTGAGATTTTAAACCATACAACTTAGGACTTCAAATGTTTTTAAGCCCACCTAATAATATATAGATAAATCCTATCATAACAATTCAGTAAATATAAAATGGTAAAGAAAGGTTTCAAACCAAGTGGTAAAAGTGGTGCATTAAACTTAAGCACATAAGAATGTAATCAAGGACTAATCCAATTTTATTATTCTTTTCAGGTGAATTTAATAACTTTCAAACAAAATAATTAAAGAACTCTAATTATTAACTCTCCTAAGTGCATATATGAAATTAATAACCAACTGGATATAAACATCAGATATTAGCTATAAATAACTTTAAAATGAAGATTTGGATAATTTACAGAGTTTATTCTTTATAATGGGTACTAAGCAAATTAAGAAAGACAAAGATTACCAATTAATATTCAATCTCACCTGATAAAATATTTGGTAGTCTTCCTACAGCATAGATCTTAAAATAAAAGGTTGATTGACTTCAATTTTCTTAAGATACTTCGGACTGGATAAGAGGGGCCCCTTGAATGGATCTTGAATTATTCCTTATTGATTGGACATCTAGGATGCTGAAATGAAATAACTTTTCGAAAGTAATATGCTCTTCTGCATCAAAGTCTTGGTTAGAAAATTAAATTGGAGCACCAGTATAGTTTTGGTACCTAAGTCTGCCGCCAAACATAGCATCATCAAGCCATAAACAATGATACCATATTTTTAGTGATATTTTCTTTGGTGACATTTTACAGGAGGATGGAGCAAGATTAAATATTATGGATCTCTTCTTTCTTAATATTTTTATTAATGAAATAAGAATTTGATAAATGAATTTATATTTTAATTATTATATTATTAAATTAAGGGTTTCAACTTCATATATGCCCTTATTAGAGTCATTTCAAAAATTTAATAATTTTTAGTAGACAGGGAAAATAGAACAATTGACTGATTTGTAAAGAGAACTGGGAAATATAATAATGATTTAAAAGTAAGAAAACTATATGATTTAAAAGTAAGAAAACTAGGAAATATCAAATGATGACTTAGATTTAATAAGAAAACTAGTTTTCGGGACACCTCTCTATATATACAACTAAATTTATGAATTCCTATTGTTTATTATTATTATTATTATTATTATTATTATTATTATTATTATTATTATTATTATTATTATTATTATTATTATTATTATTATTATTATTATTATTATTATTATTATTATTATTATTATTTAATGATTTTTTCTTTCTCAACTATATATGTATTCTGCATTCATTAAAAGAATTCTTTTCCATTATTTTGTGACTTCACTGTAATTATTATTACTATTTTCATATCTCTTAATATGTTATTATTATTATTTCTAATTTTCATTTCTTCTATACCTTTATTAATTTTTGACACGATTTAATTCTTTTAAAAATAATAATTTTCAGCCACCTTGCTAATTTTGAGTCTGATTATGAACAAAATATTTTAACCAAATGAAAAAACGTTTTCTCCTAACGAATCGTCCCACCGAAAGTGTTCTCATTTATGAGAGTTGAATTAATGTCACAATAGATAATCTAATATTACTACTGCCCAGCCAATGAAAAATAACTATGTCCCAACGAATATTTTACATCGCAATAACTATTACCAATGAAAAGTTAGTGTCCCAACGAATTAAAGCTAATCCCACCAGTCTCATTACCTACCAATAATGACAGTTTATATGTCACAAATAATATGAAATCTATTCCTAAACCAAATTATTAATCATGTCACACTAATGAAAAGAGTGATGATCCAACGAAACTCGTCCCACTTAGCTGGTACCAATGAAAGAGAGATCGCCGAATCTGCCCCGTCCTAGCCGCCTCCCTTCTTATATAAAAATAACGTGTGAATCAGACTCTACTAGCGTGGCTATTAAAACTCAAACTCTTTATATTATTTACTAAAGGAAATATATTATATACAAAGAATGAAATCAAAAATAATATCAATAATATTAATAAGAACAAAAAGATGTTATGGTAGGGTAATTATATTAAGGCCTATCTTCGGAAACGTTAGTGTTCTTTTATTATTTTAAAAGGAACATACTCCATGTGCCTTTAAGGAACATCCTCCATGTTCCTTTCACAATGTTCTAATCTTTATTTCTATTATTACATGTCAATGTAACGAGACTGAAAAGATTATTCATCTATTCTAGGATGATCTCCCTTAGGTGACAATGCTCCTTCTGCAATGTCCTTCAGATTCTACATCTGAGGAAACCAAACTCACGACAAATTTGGCTACTACAGCTTATTAAAACCTACTAAAGGCTTTAAAGGTAGCTTACTACAAGCTGTTTTGACTTACTACAAGTCCAAATATTTCTATTCAACGTCTTCCGTTCTTCACCTGAGATGAACCCTAAACGTCTTTTATTATTCTTCTTCAGTTTGGAATGATGTAGAATCCTCCCTCTTCTTCTGTCTGTCCTTCAAAAATGATTCAAGTATGCTTCTTAATTTATTACTCACTTAAACTAATATTGTTGCGAATTTTCTTACTAAAATTCCAACCAGACTTTGGTTTTTAACTCTAAGGATGTAAATGAGTGGGTTTGAGGGGTTTTGCCCGGTTTTTGTGGCTGAGAACTCGCCTAACCTCAATTTTTATATATATTTATGTATAATAATGTAATTATTATATCCTGTTTTGGATCCATATTTCACCAAAAAAGCCTACTTAAATGAAATTACAAAATTTTACCGTAATCATTTTTTCTTTTTTCTTTTGATTATAACTTTTTATAAAGTTCATTTGCTTCATGTTTAACAGCGGATTCATATTCAGGAGGTTATTTCCTTTCGTTTGATATATCACACCCCTATCTCCGGTATATATATATATATATATATATATATATATATATATATATATATATATATATATATATATATATATATATATATATATATATATATATATATATATATATATATATATATATATGCTTTGGGGTTCCTTTGAATTTGCATATATCCACCTAAATTTAATTCTCTCGGGTTAAACATATTTCTTGTTCTTTTCGTTGTATTTTATTATTACTGAAACCTCAGCGCATCTTAGATCTAGGGAACTAGTCCAATCAATTAATCAATTATGCCTAATTAATCTAATTATAAATTTAGGCTTTTTTCATCTAAAAACCTCTATTTCTCTAAAAATAGAGTTCAGATCCGAATTTACACAATAGGTACTCTATCACATATATTCTATTTTTATTGTTAATTTTCCTAGGTCACAATTATTTAATTAAAAATTCGTCAATTATTAATTTTGTGGCCTATTTTTCCTATCTTTGGTACCGCTGTTCCGTTTGACTTAAAATTTTGACAGTTTGTTCTCTACATCTTCTAGATCATCTTGTTCATTAAAATTGATAATTAATTTAATTAATTAATGAATTATGAAATTAATGGGATTTTAATTTATAATATTACCCAACAAAATGGCGCCTGGTTCGCGCCATTTCCTGTTGCCATCCTAGAAAAAACTCTTTTTTTCACTAAGGGTGAAAAATTGTAACTCCATATTTAAATTTATTATATATCTTTACAACATTTCTTCTACACCTTTCGGTTCGTTTTTATCTATAATATATTGTTATAATTGCCCATTAAAAATCTATTTAATTGTTTATAATAGTTACAAATGACACTACAAGTTGGTGTTCTTTGTTCACTTTTTTCCCTTTATAAGGCCGCGTAGCGACTTTTCCGCACCGATTTCTTACAATTTATACCGGAGGTTATGCTAAATTTACTCTTGCTTCATTACATAACTTCCTTGTTGCATATATTTTTACTTCAATTCATCCTCCGATTTATTGGGACTTGCTAGTTATCCCTTATTTTGCTTGCAAGCTTCCCTTTAAAGTAAAATTTGCTTAATAACCTTGTGTCAGAGCACAGGTTTCCTCGTCAAGTATTAACACTCACCGACGTTCGTTTCTAGTAGGGTCCGACTTATTTTATTTTTTTTATTTGATGTCGGACGGAAAATTACATCTTTTGCACGCCCTGGTAATCTTACGTTTAGCAAGCTTATTGATTTTGGGACCCTGGACCATTTTGTTTGCCCCCATATTTTTTTTAAACCGATAGATAACGTTCTCTGCCTTTTTTATATAGCTTCCCTTCTTTTTACTCCATTAGCTGTAGAGTTAGTGGAAAACGGTCCCATTCTGTGAACGCTTAGAATAATTTTCTGTTGGTATCTTCCCCAAAAAAAGATTCCTAGCCTCTGCGCTTTGTATTGTTTGCTGGCATTACAAGGTTCTAGTGGGCCCGACTTAAGGATCTTTTTGTGGATTGATCACCTTATTATAGGGTTTCTCAACGGTTGTTTCAATCTCTCCTACCCTTAGTGCATAACTGGTTTCCATTACCAGTGAGGCATCTTCGCGCGAGAAAACGAGACAACCAAATCACCTGAAAAATCGTCAATATTTACTTCTACTATTAATTTTCCAGTTAGAATCAATGATAGGAATTAAGCAACGTCGCATTTCATTCCTATTCTCAAACTGTTCTTTCCTGCTTTGGAAAAATAAATTTATCAACATTGTCATACACGCTTAGAATATACCCTTGTCAAAACAACAGTTTTTTGTTTAAAACTTTTTTAACTGGGTTTTTTTACAAACACTACTTAATCATAATTTCCCTCCATTTGCCGATTACACTTAAAGGAAAAGTGGGTTATATTTTAACTATCCGCAAATACATTTAAAATTTGAATATATTTCTTCCGCAATCAAATCCCTGTATATATATATATATATATATATATATATATATATATATATATATATATATATATATATATATATATATATATATATATATATATATATATATATATATATATATATATATATATATATATATACAAGTTTCAATACAAATTTAACTTCCGTAAGACAAGAGTCTGTCTTTAAAATTGCTTACAAAACGATACGTTTTCTTTTATGCAGTGAATTGAACAAAACGCTTCAAAATTCATCGAGTCGCATTATTTGTTTTCAGTATATTTTAATTTTCGTTTGAAAAATATAATTACAATATTTGGCTTAATTATTTGCTAGCCAAAATTATATAATTGAAAATATAATTATCAAATTAGTAATAATTATCAATTATAATATATAATAAAAATTTCTACATTGTACGTGCAAGTCAAGTCACAGTTGACTCTCCTTCAAACAAATATCGTATTTGTGACTTAAACTTAATTAATCATCTCAGAATCACTTATTCATCGACGACTGACTAAATCTCAAGCTATCTTCGAACACCTGAATATATATATATATATATATATATATATATATATATATATATATATATATATATATATATATATATATATATATATATATATATATATATATATATATATATATATATATATATATATATATATATATATATATATATATATATATATATATATATATATATATATATATATATATATATATATATATATATATATCAAAAATCAACTTATTTTGTTTATTATTTTTTGTCATCGTTTTTATATATATATTTTATATTATCTAATTTTAGTTATCTAATTATATTATCTATATATATATATATATATATATATATATATATATATATATATATATATATATATATATATATATATATATATATATATATATATATATATATATATATATATATATATATATATATATATATATATATATATATATATATATATATATATATATATATATATATATATATATATATATATATATATATATATATATATATATATATATATATATATATATATATATATATATAATATATGAAATGACCTCATCTCTAGATTCCTTAAAACTGAATTGTTTTATTTTATTGTAAATGTATTTTAATAGCTTCATATTTGGAAGCTTTTAAAACTGGCAACTGTGGTTCCGATTGTTGTTGCCGACCGGTAGAACCGCTTTTGAGATATACTTGTTATGAGACCGGGAATATAATTAGTACCTAGAGAATATAATTGGTATTTTTATTACTTTGCTTTATTTGAGTGGTTTAAAATAATATAGTATCTTAATTAATATTTCTGACTATAATTAATAAATTGTTGGCTATTGTAGTCAGTTTGATTGCCTCATAATTTTTATGTTATAAGGTAATCAGAGTGGAAGCTGAAATATTGATCTAGGTCACCTTAAGCAAAAAGTCCAATTGCAAAACCTCACAGCTTCCCAAAGGGGTGTCAGAAGTGGGATTTTTTGCTTGCTGCAATAATTTTATAAAGAAGCACAATATTTACAAGGAAATATGACATCAAATGGTCATGTTGGTATTCCTATGCCTTTAGAAACAGCACAAAATGATTGCCAGGGGATCTCTGGACATAGTGCCTCACCCAATCAAGGCATAAGAACTTTCGATATGAATGATCAAAACCACAGACCTAAGGAATCAACCACACAGGCCACAGGTAATAATCTACCATACCAAAACAATAATACAGAATTAGGTACCAGACATTTTTATGTACAACCCATCTCTGAAGAAAATAGACAATTACAATTGGTAAGCCAGGTAAATTTTCCACCCTATAATGAAAGTGATATACAACGCTGGCTTAAACACATGGAATTCCTGTTTGCATCATACAATATTACATTATCTTCTGTAAAGTACCGAGCTGTAACAAGGCTTCTACCCACAGAAATAATATGTGAACTACCCAATAATATCCATTCTGATCCAAATGCATTTGAAATAATCAAAGAAATAATTATAAACAAAAATGCATTATCAGACAGGCAACGAGCACAGATGTTATTATCAGCGAATAAAATTGTGTTTGAAAATCCAAAGCAGTTCATAAATAAATTGAAAGAAGTATGGGGCGATAATACCTATGAGCATTTAAACATGACACAACCTGGGATGCTTAAAGAAATATTATACCATCATTTGCCTCCTACAGTAGCCGCAAATGTAAGATTCTTCATAAAACGTTCAAAGGATATAGAAGAATTTGCAGAAATTGTAGAAGATGCCATGGAAGATGATCCATACGCAGGAATGAGAATAGATACATTTTCAAATTCTGTGAATCCTGTGTACCAGCCTGCATATCCAGCTGTTGCACCAGTTATACAAAATGAAATGGCCAAAATGCAGGAAACCATTCAGACATTGATAAAGCAAGTACAAGAATTACGGATAGAGATAAATGATTTGAAACAAATAAGGCAAACACAAAGTGAGAGTCCTCGTAAGTCCAGGTCACCATCTAGAGGAAGATATAATCAAAATGGGCCTTACTGTTATTATCACTACCACTTTGGCAAGTTTGCTAATAGGTGCGAAGGGAATGGATGTAAATTTACAAATAGTGATTACCAAAATAAGCCATTACATTCGGGAAACGTGGAGAGTGGACCCTTGATGGGTCCACAAAGAACATAAACCCTCAAAATATTATAACAGCTGATCCAATTATAACCAAATCTAGTCTGAAACCATCAGCAGCCTATAAATCCAAATTATAAACCTAAAAATAATATTAAAATTAATAAGTTTGTACATTGTGCAGATTACTCTGATTACCAAATCATGAATAATAAATATATCCCTT
>SEYY01011954.1:0-11026 GCA_009176605.1 Armadillidium nasatum | reverse complement strand
TTATTATTATTATTATTATTATTATTATTATTATTATTGTATATTATTATTATTATTATTATTAACTTCTTATTTAGCTGCAATTTGAAACTTGAACCTATTTCAAGAATTAATCTTTTTCCTTCGTAATTTCCTACAAAATGATGACGATAATAATAATAATAATAACAATAATAATAATAATAATAATAATAATAATAATAATAATAATAATAATAATAATAATAATAATAATAATAATAATAATAATAATAATAATAATAATAATAATAATAATAATAATAATCATTTCATTTTCATTTCATATTTTTATTCAGAAGTACAATTACAATTTTACAATGTTTCAGTAGGTCCTATTCTACTAAATACATTATTACTAATTTGTTAGCTGTACATTACTCTGAAAAGGGGCTGCTAAGGGGATGCACATTGGTTTCTATTGAACCCCAAAGTTTTGTAGAAAAATAGTTCATCAATATATTTTAATAACCATTAAAATACAAATATGATGCAAATAATATAACGAGCAATAATAATTATATTAATAATAAAACATAAAGCAGTAAAGATAGCAATAATAGTAATGATTAGAACAAAGCTAATACTAACAAGAAATGTCAAGTCATGATAAGAATTTTTAGAAATATTGGTAATCTTTGAGCTTTAATCCTTATTCATTTTTCGATAATAAATTTCAAATAAATAATTCATCAAAGTAATGGCAAGAGTAAAATAAAATAAAATACAGGAACAGCATTTATTCTTATTTCATTTTTAATATTTATTCTTATTTTAGTAATAGTAATACAATTAAAGAAAAAGTAACGATAAAGCAATAATAATAATAATAGTAATAATAAAAATAAATAAGAATAATAATAATAATAATAATAATAATAATAATAATAATAATAATAATAATAATAATAATATAATAATAATATTAATAATAAATAATAATAATAATAATAATAATAATAATAATAATAATAATAATAATAATAATAATAATAATAATAATAATAATAATAATAATAATAATAATAATAATAATAATAATAATAATAATAATAATAATAATAATAAAAACCATCTCCAGCAGTAATACTAGTAAAATAATTATAATAGTGTATGAATCGCTTGAATTAAAATAGAATTAAAAAAAAAATAATAATTAATAATAATTAATAATAATAATAATAATAATATAATAATAATAATAATAAATATAAATAATAATAATAAAATAAAAATAAAAATAAAATAAAAAAAAAATTAAAATTTATTATTATTATTATTTATTATTATTATTATTATTATTATTATTATTATATTATTATTATTATTATTATTATTATTATATATTATATTATATTATTATTATTATTATTATATTATATTATTATTATTATTATTATTATTATTATTATTATTATTATTGCTATTACATTAGTTAAACATGTTTTTCTTTTTTTCTTGAAAACTCGAAATTCTTCCTTTCTTTTTTTTTCTCACATTTTTAATTAAAAGAAATTGATATCGAGAGGATATTATATATATATAATATATATATATATATATATATATATATATATATATATATATATATATATATATATATATATATATATATATATATATATATATATATATATATATATATATATATATATATATATATATATATATATATATATATATATATATATATATATATATATATATATATATATATATATATATATATATATATATATATATATATATATATATATATATATATATATATATATATATATATATATATATATATATATATATATATATATATATATATATATATATATATATATATATATATATATATATATATATATATATATATATATATATATATATATATATATATATATATATATATATATATATATATATATATATATATATATATATATATATAATATATATATATATATATATATAAATCTTCTCTTGTGAGGAAAGGCAAGAGACCTACCAATTTTCCCCAGAGTTTGGGAAACATCGGAAATCTTGTCGTTTATGGCCGACATGTTCCGATACACGACGTTTAAAAGAGTGCAATGTAAGGAAGTTTTGAAAAGAGATAAAGACAGTGTGTTCCAGACTTTACCAGTAGAGTAAATGTAAGATTGAGCATAACGGTTAAGTCTGGGTTCACAGAGAGTTGGACAGAGTAAGGAGAGACTGTGTAGAAAGTCGTGTCGCACGAGCCCTTCTCAATGCGAAGTGCGAGTTCAGAAGAGGAGTGTCCGACGTAATAGTGATAATAAAGAGAGAGTGACGCAACAATTCGAAGGGCAGAAAAAGATTGGAGAGAGTTAGTAAGAACAAAGAGTTTCAAAAGAAGAAAAGCCCTAGACTCCACCTTTTCAAGAAGGGCTATATGTGTGAAACGATGGCAGATATGTGAGGCGCACCCCATTCAAAGACGAACAGCACCCCTATAAAGAACAAGCAAAACAAGAAATTCTGAAGGCGCCTCAGAACACCCAACCTCTTAGAAGCTTGTTTAGAAAGAGAAGCAATGTGATCCTTTCCAAGAAAGATCACGAGAAAAAAAACAAGAATATTGATGACAGATGAAGGTTTGAGCAGTGTGTTTTCGATGACGATGAAGGTTGTGTCGAGTAGAAAGATGGAGGAATTGAGTTTTTGAGGCATTGAAAAAGACTATGTTTTCTCTGCCCCAATTTCAAATACGAGACAGATCAGAGGTCAGTTTACAAAAAAGTCCACCATTCTTGCATCAATTAACTGCTGTTGTTATTCTTTCCATTTCCCTTAAAGCCATTAAAGCTCCTACCTTAAACTCTTTCACAAACTTACAAACTGATGATAATATCATATATATATATATATATATATATATATATATATATATATATATATATATATATATATATATATATATATATATATATATATATATATATATATATATATATATATATATATATATATATATATATATATATATATATAAATTTATAAAAAGGTAATTGAAAGAACCCAGAGAGGAAAGAGTTTAACAGTATAAGTCAGACCAGTTCATTTGAAAAGACAGATTTTGCAGTTTTTATAGTCGAAGAATTTTTTATAGTCAGAGGAATAACACCCACAGAAGCAATAATCAATCCGTCGAAAATCAGAGAAGTATTATTGCAAGTCAGACCACTTAGTGGAACCGAAATGCCTTCAAGACATTGCTGTGGTCGTTCTTGGGGAGGACTTGAAGAGACATAACAAGAAACGGAGATTAGAAGGTGATTGGAAGAATCCAGAGGAAGAAAGAATTTAACAATATAAGGAAAAGGATGAGAGGTCAAGTAAGTTGGGTTTATCACCAAGATTGTCATGGATACTGGTAGAAAGTTGCACCAAATGCTCAAGGTTGTTCTGGATAGAGAAGTGGTAGGCGAGTTCAGTAGCTGGATTATGAGAACTTTGGCGGTGGTGAACACCGAAATACCTAAAATGGTGATTTCGGGAAAAGGAGAAGAAGAAATATTCTCTATTTGGGAATTTAAATAGTCGAAGAATTTTTTATAATCAGTAGAATTAGGATATAAATTGACATGACAAATAAATTTAGTAATAGAATTTGAAAAAAAAATTAAATCATAAAGTAGAGAATTCAAAAGACTCAAAATTAGAGACACCAGAACAAACAACATCGTTTCTCACATATACGTAACATCCGCCTTTGGCTGAAAATTGAGGATAAGGCAGTAGTAGGTAACAGAATAAGGTTTGCTATCAGCTCACCCAAGCACCTGAGATTCTGTTTTTTTATTTTTTTATTTTTTAAAGTTCACATCTCACGGCAGCCCTATTCACTTTCTGAGTATATACCTAGGATCCCGAAGTGGGATCGAACCGGCGTCAAGCACGTGAGTCAATCACCCAACCGTTCGAGCCACGGTAGACGGCAAGAGATGATGTTTAGAAAAAGAGAGGTGGTGTCCGACAAAGGAGAAAATTAGAAAAAAGACCGCGAATGTTTGCAGAAATTAATGAATAAAGAAGACCATGCACCGGGGCAAACCCGGAAGCAAGTTCGTGGCGGCACAACAATCCCTCAAATCAGAGGCTGCCAACTCTCAAGTGATAATGGGGTGAAGGGTAGATGAAGGTCATTCCTTGGATGCCGTCCCTCCAACCTTCTACGAGGCAGCTATATGTTTCACCATTTTTGTTTTGTTTAAAAAGAAAATGTATAAGTAAGCTCTTCGAAATTTGTGGGAACATGTGAAGAAATGGAGTGGAGAGGTAATGGGGTCATAGACACTCCAATATGAGACGAGGGTACACTTTAGATCCTCTGAGAAGCTGAAACGCGGAAAAGAACGAACCAAAGGGCAATGGAGTGAAACGGAATGGTCTAGCCCTTATCGCTTCTGAGGGCGCTACGTCTTCCCCCTATATATTATATATATATATATATATATATATATATATATATATATATATATATATATATATATATATATATATATATATATATATATATATATATATATATATATATATATATATATATATATATATATATATATATATAGTGATGGCATCCGCATCCGCGGAGCATTCTCATCAAAATTAACATATCCGCATCCGCACTTTTCGAAAATTCAATATCCGCATCCGCAAACTACAAAATATGACATCCGATTCATTACATATATATATATTATATATATATATATTATATATATATATATATATATATATATATATATATATATATATATATATATATATATATATATATATATATATATATATATATATATATATATATATATATATATATATATATATATATATATATATATATATATATATATATATATATATATATATATATATATATATATATATATATATATATATATATATATATATATATATATATATATATATATATATGTTCTTGTTGTTAAATTAATTCCTCCTTTGTAGTGATGTATATTAATATTAATGATGCCCTTAAAAATCTATTTTAGATTTCGTTTTTTTTTTTTTTTTTTAATATTTTAATGTTACCCCTTAAAAAAGAATTTATTAAAATGTTCTTTGGAAGGGTTTAATGCATTTAAATGGTAAACTATTTTAAAATTAAAATTAATTATTTTTTTTGTATTTTATGCACAACATTCTCGTTAGTATTAATTATTCGTCGTTGATCATTATCTAAACATTTCCATTGCAATCAAAAGTCATTTCTCATTTTTATTATTTTAAATCAACAATTTATGGTGTTAAGAATATATTTATATAATAAAATCAAATTTTATCAATAAATAAATAAAATTTTTTAACAGATATTGCTCCATGATTTTTTTTAGATTTCTGCTACAAGTTTAGATCCCTTATATATATATATATATATATATATATATATATATATATATATATATATATATATATATATATATATATATATATATATATATATATATATATATATATATATATATATAATATATGATTTTTTTTTTTTTCAAAAAAATTATTCTTATTTTTAATGCGTTTTTTATCTTCCTTTTCATTCATGAATTTGATCTTACCCTCACGAGTATAAAATAAGAAAGCATAACAATGTTTAAAAGTGACCTTGAAAAAAATGACATTGACTTTCATTTTACAGGAAATAATTTGTATTTTTTTCTACCTTTCTTACAAGATGTTGAGTAACTTTCCAATTTCTATAAATTTATATTTTAGATTAAATATTAATCATGGTGCCAGTAAGAAGATTATCAGGAAGAAAGATTACTAATAATTTAGATTAGCAGAAAGAAAAATTACCAAGAAGAAGATTACCAGAAAGATTACCAGGAAGAAAGATTACTTGTAAGATTACTAGTAAGAAAGAGTAACCAGTAAGAAAAATTACCAGAAAGAAAGATTACCAGAAGTTAATTATTATTATTATTATTATTGTAATTCTTCTTCTTCTTCTTCTTCTTCTTCTTCTTCTTCTTCTTCTTCTTCTTCTTCTTCTTCTTCTTCTTCTTCTTCTTCTTCTTCTTCTTCTTCTTCTAATTTATTATTATTATTATTATTATTATTATTATTATTATTATTATTATTATTATTATTATTATTATTATTATTATTATTATTATAATCACTAATATTACTGCTTCTACCATTTCTTATTCATTTTGTTCAGCTTTTCCTTCTTCGTTAATTTGGCTCCTTTACTTTTTCAACATCTGTTCTCAAATTTAAATTTTTTTTCTCTCTTTGAAAAAGTGGTAACTCCAAAGCACACACATACTGTGGCTAACCAGAAGGATAAGCCCTAAGGAAAACATTGAGCCTATTACTCTGGGCATTGTATCACCATTTTTTGTAAATGTTTTTGTAGCTCTCATTATTATTGTTATTATTATTATTATTATTATTATTATTATTATTATTATTATTATTATTATTATTATTATTATTATTATTATTATTATTATTATTATTATTATTATTATTATTATTATTATTTATTATTATTTTTTTTTTTATTATACTAATGTTTTTTTTTTTTTTATACATACTATTATATTTAATTGTTTATTGCTGATATTATTGTATTATTAATATTGTTATTATTCTTCTTATTATTATAATGTTGTGGTTACTTCTGTAATGCACGGGATGTTACACTCTAGCACCAACATTGTTTCGAAATTATTACTAACACTACTGTAAATGATATTATGCTGCACCTTTTATTGATTTTATTATTGCTATTATCATCAGTTATTATTATTTTCATTATTATTATCGATATTACTATTATTATTATTATTATTATTATTATTATTATTATTATTATTATTATTATTATTATTATTATTATTATTATTATCATTATTATTATTATATTATTATTATTATTATTATTATTATTATTATTATTATTATTATTATTATTATTATTATTATTATTATTATTATTATTATTATTATTATTATTGTTGTTGTTGTTATTTTCATTCTTATTATGCTTGGTATTGTTTTTACTTTTATTACTGATAATTCTATTAATGCTTTTAAATTATTGCCGTAATTGAAGTTAGCTTTGGAATCAGTACTAAAGCCTTATTACTGTTGCTATTACAATTTTTATTATGATTATCATCATCATTATTATTATTAGAGTTATTAATATTATTAGTATTTCCCAGCATAATTATTATGATTATCATTATATTATTACTATCATTTTTATATTATTATTGAGTGAATAAAATTAAGATTTTTAATACTTTTCTTTGTTAACGATTTTTTTAATATATCATTTAATTTATTTACTATTAAACACTTTTCAAACTATTCAAACTATTATTAAATGCTTGATTCAATATCTTAAAATTGGAGTTCAATTAAATTCTTAAATTTTGGTTATAGTTTCAAAATAGTATGAAACATTTTCAAAATTTTAACTTGGAATTGAAAACTCAGTAAAAACATTTAAATGTTTGATGTGTGTATAATATATATATATATATATATATATATATATATATATATATATATATATATATATATATATATATATATATATATATATATATATATATATATATATATATATATTATATAATATATTAAATTAATGAAATAATGAATCAAACTTTATTTAAAATTTTAGATTTAGAATCTATGATATGGGATTCAAACTTTATTTAAAACTTTTAAATATTTAGCATTTTTAGGTATGACATTAGAGACCTATAATAAAAATAATAATAAAAAAAAACTTCTAAAAATTTTTTAGGGATTTAAACTCTATTAAAATATCCAAAATTTTATATGTGAACCTTGAAACCCTACTGAACACCCTTATAACTTTAGTTGTGATACTCGAAACTTTATTGAATGATAAAAAATTTAAGGTGTAGGAGTCGATCTCCTAACTAACACTTTCAAATAATTCAAATAGGGAATCAGAATGCATATTGAAGAAGAAGAAGAAGAAGAAGAAGAAGAAGAAGAAGAAGAAGACCTACCTTTTACTCTTCTCTCTAAACGCTGTAAGGAAATTATAGATGTAGGATTTGAAACCCTACAAAAGACCGTTAAAGAATTAAAGAAATAAGATCCTAAACCTATTAATCACTGATTTAATTTTTAGATTAGGGATTCGGAACCCCCATTAATAGCAAAAATATAAGATGTGGGATTCAGAACCACAATTAATTAAACACTTAAAAATAATAGAAATGGGATTCAAAATCACACTTTTGAGATTTAAACACCGTTTCATGCTTTTTTATATTTCTTCTTCTTTTTTTTTTTTCCTTTTCTTTTTATTTTCTTTTTCTTTTTCTTTTTCTTTTTTTCTTCTTTTCTTCTTTTCTTCTTTTCTTCTTCTTCTTTCTTCTTCTTCTTCTTCTTCTTCTTCTTCTTCTTCTTCTTCTTCTTCTTCTCTTCTTATTATTATTATTATTATTATTATTATTATTATTATTATTATTATATTTTTCTTTTCTTCTTTCTTCTTCTTCTTTCTTCTTCTTCTTCTTCTTCTTTTCTTCTTCTTCTTCTTTCTTCTTCTTCTTCTTCTTCTTCTTATTATTATTATTATTATTATTATTATTATTATTATTATTATTATTATTATTATTATTATTATTATATTATTATATTATTATTATTATTATTATTAACTTCTTATTTAGCTGTAATTTGAAACTTGAACCTATTTCAAGAATTAATCATTTTTCTTCGTAATATCCTACAAAATGATGGATGATAATAATAACAATAGTAATAATAATAATAATAATAATAATAATAATAATAATAATAATAATAATAATAATAATAATAATAATAATAATAATAATAATAATAATAATAATAATAATAATAATAATAATAATAATAATAATAATAATAATTCATTTCATTTCATTTCTATATTTTATTCAGAAGTACAATTACAATTTTACAATGTTTCAGTAGGTCCTATTCTACTAAATACATTATTACTAATTTGTTAGCTGTACATTACTCTGAAAAGGGGCTGCTAAGGGGATGCACATTGGTTTCTATTGAACCCCAAAGTTTTGTAGAAAAATAGTTCATCAATATATTTTAATAACCATTAAAATACAAATATGATGCAAATAATATACGAGCAATAATTATATTAATAATAATACTAAAGCAGTAAAGATAGCAATAATAGTAATGATTAGATAAGCTAAAAATAATACTAACAAGAAATGTCAAGTCATGATAAGATTTTTAGAAATATTTGGGAATCTTTGAGCTTTATCCTTATTCATTTTTCATTAATAAATTTCAAATAAATAATTCAAAGTAATGGCAAGAGTAAATAAAAAAATAATAATTACAGGAACATTTTAATATTTTCTATTTCATTTTTATTTTATTCTTATTTTTAATAGTAATTTAAATTTTTTTTTTTTTTTTAAATATAAAAATATATTAAAAATATAATATAATAATAATAATAATAATAATAATAATAATAATAATAATAATAAATAATAATATAATATATATAATAATAATAATAATAATAGCTAATAATGGTAACAGTAATGAATTTAACAATAATAATAATAATATAATATAATAATAATAATAATAATAATAATAATAATAATAATAATAATAAAATAATAATAATAATATAATAATAATAATAAATAAATAATGAATACCATCTCCAGCAGTAATACTAGTAAAATAATATATTACTGTAGTGTATGATATCGCTTGAATATTGGATTATCTACAACATATATAATAATAATAATAATAAAATATATAAATATAAAAAATATAATATATTTACAATAAAAATTATTTTTATTATTATTATTATTTTTTTTATTTTATATTATTATATTATTATTATTATATATTTATTATATTATATTATTATTATTATTATTGCTGAAAAAATGTAAAAATTAAAAAGTTTAAAAAAATTTCGATATTTTTTTTTTTTTTTTCTCAATTTTTAATTAAAAGAAATTGATATGGGATTTAATTTATATTATATTATAATTATATATCTATATATATATATTTTATATATATAAATATAATATATATTATATACTATATATATAAAATCTTATTTGTAATAAGAGATATATAAGTTATTTCCCCGATTAAATAATTATTTTATATATATTCCGATACACGACCTTTTAAGAGCTGCAATCGTAAGGAAGTTTTGATAAGAGAAATGAAGTGTGTTTTCCAGACTTTACCAGTAGAGTAAATGTAAGATTGAGCATAACGGTTAAGTCTGGGTTCACAGAGAGTTGGACAGAGTAAGGAGAGACTGTGTAGAAAGTCGTGTCGCACGAGCCCTTCTCAATGCGAAGTGCGAGTTCAGAAGAGGAGTGTCCGACGTAATAGTGATAATAAAGAGAGAGTGACGCAACAATTCGAAGGGCAGAAAAAGATTGGAGAGAGTTAGTAAGAACAAAAGAGTTTCAAAAAGTCGAAGATCCCTAGACTCCACCTTTTCAAGAAGGGCTATATGTGTGAGACGATCGCAGATATGTGAGGCGTACCCCATTCAAGGACGAACAGCACCCCTATAAAGAACAAGCAAAACAAGAAATTCTGAAGGCGCCTCAGAACACCCAACCTCTTAGAAGCTTGTTTAGAAAGAGAAGCAATGTGATCCTTCCAAGAAAGATCACGAGAAAAAAAAACTTCTAGAATATTGATGACAGTTGAAGGTTTGAGCAGTGTGTTTTCGATGAAGGTTGTGTCGAGTAGAAAGATAGAGAAATTAAGTTTTTGAGACACTGAAAATGAATATATTTTCTCTGTCACAATTTCAAATACGAGAAAGGTCATTTACTAAAAGTCCACCATTCTTGCATCAATTAACTGCTGTTGTTATTCTTTCCATTTCCCTTAAAGCCATTAAAGCTCCTACCTTAAACTCTTTCACAAACTTACAAACTTGCGGCAATTCATA